>JAIUZE010066509.1:0-104156 GCA_022085475.1 Heliosperma pusillum | reverse complement strand
ACTTAAAAGTCAAGAAAAGTCCATGACGACTTTAAAAAGTCAAGAAAAGTCAAAGACGACTTAAAAGTCAAGAAAAGTCAAAGATGACTAAAAACGGGATTTTCATGAAATCTCTCAGAAATTCCAAATAAGAACGCGGAATTTCAAAATACGACTCGAAACAATAAATTCTATTTTAAAAACTTAAGTCTGCTGAAAAGTGTTAGTAAATATTTTTACTACAAAATTTGGGTACTTTTCGGGTTGTTACAATGTGCCTAGTTACAGTGGGCCAAGATGGGAATCATAATCTTTACCCTGTGGCATGGGCAGTAGTGGAGGTGGAAAACAAAGACTCTTGGTGTTGGTTCTTGGAGTTACTGTCAACTGATTTAGGGAAAGATAAAGGGGAAGGTCTGACATTCATGTCAGACAGGCAGAAGGGATTGATTGAAGCACTAGATATGGTTGTACCAAAAGCTGAGGTAAGATATTGTGTGAGACACATCTGGGCTAACTTTAAGCTAACTTGGTCAGGGCATGTTTACAAAGATACTTTCTGGTCAGCAGCAAGGGCAACAACTGAGGTTAGTTTTTACTTTCTGCATTTGCTGAATTTTATTAGAACACTCCTCTATTTTAAGATTTTCTGACTTCAAACTAACTAGCTCTTTTATATCAATGTAGGCTGAATTTAATTGTCACATGGAGGGAATGAAGTTGTTATCCCAACATGCTTACAATTGGTTGAACAACATTCCACGAAGTGCATGGTCAAGACATGCATTCTCTACTCAAAGTAAGTCACATGTGCTCCTTAACAATGTCTGTGAGTCATTTAATGTTGTGTTGAGAGAGGTAAGAGACAAGCCTATTCTCACCCACATAGAGTGGATGAGGAGATATGTTATGAAGAGAAACTTTGAGAAAAGGGAGGGAGCTGCAAAATATCAAGGTAAGATAATGCCTTATGCTCAAAAGTACATTAAGAAGATTGTGGGAGAGGCTAGGTTCTGTATTGTTGAACGTGCAACAACAGAGTTGTTTGAGGTGGAATATAGAGGAAATTCTGAGAGTGTTAATTTACAGAAAAGGGCATGCAGTTGTTATCATTGGGACATAACTGGGCTACCATGTATTCATGCTATTTCTTCTATACTAAAGCAAAGGCTAGATGTTGCCTCTTTTGTTGATGAAGCATACTCCAAAGGTAAGTATGTGGCAGCATATGAGCATGTTGTTGGACCTATGCCTGGATCTAAACAATGGGAGAAGAGTGGATTTCTTGAGCCTTTACCACCACCTCAGAGGAAGATGCCTGGCAGGCATTCAAGCAAGAAGAGGAGGAAGGAGACTGGTGAAACAAGTAGAGTGAAAAGGAAAAAGAGGTCAAACAAGTGTAGTAATTATGGTGGATGAGAACACTACAAGAGGACCTGCAAGAATCCTACAACTCAGCCAGAAGCTCCTAAAAGTGTTGGTGGCAGGCCTTTGGTGAATACAACATGGGCAAAGTAAAACAGAGACAAGGTCCAAAGAAGAAAGACTATAAAGGAGGCATACATGGCTGCCCATACATCACAATTTTTAGCTCAAAATCATGCAAATCATTCTCAGTCAGCCACACAAGGAAGCATAGTGGAAGAGCCAAGCTGGACTAGGGAAAAGAATTGAAAGTTTAGTTTGTAATTGAACTTGGAGTTGTGTTTTTTTTTACCAGTAAGATTTAATGTTAGACAAGCTTAAGTTTGGACAAGTATTGACTATGTAATTTTGGACAAGGATTTGCAATGCAATGTAACTGAATTATCCATACCTTTCTCTTGATTAATTTCCAATTTGATAACAAAATCATTTGCCAAATACTCTACTTCATTAGAAATTGTTGACAACTACATGGCTACACCATCAATACATGAAAAAAAAAAGACAATTACATTGTCACTTACACAAATTTCACTACAAGCAATGTAACTATTGCTGTCACAATTATAACTAGAGGTATGACAAGTCTTCCTTGTCCATCATCCACCTGATTCTTCTTCCTCACTTTTGATGCAGATTTAAGGTTCTCCAACTGCATCTTCTGCATTTTCCTCTCTTCTTTAAGTGTTTGAACCTCACACTTCAACATACTCGCCTCACTTTTAATGCAATTCTTCTCAAAGATGATTTGATTGGCAACATCCCTTTGCCAATTTGTGGGATTAAGATCAATCCACTCAAAATACTTGCAACCACGCACCTTAGTGATTGAGTTGTATGTATCACATGCTTGAAACCTTCTACCTGGGTTTTTAATTGTCCATGAAGTGGCAAAAGCAACTGGGTTACCACAGTAGCATCTCTGTCTCCCTCTAACACTACATGAGCTATCAGGGGAAGAAGTATTCTCATACAAACTTGAAGACATTTATCCTAAACTGATAAAACTTAATTAGTATCAATTTGGGGGAAAAAGATTTTACCAAGATTTTAGATACAATTACAAAGTTTTAAACAATACCTGTAATAGATGAGTGAAAGACGACTTCTAATGGCAGCAAAGAGTGCAGAAATGTGAGAGCTAAAAGAGAGCAGAAGGAGACGGAGAAGATGTCGAAGGAAGAGGGAAAAGGAGAGAGATGTTGAAAGGTTGGAGAGAGTTGATAGTACACAATAGTACAATACACAGCCTTATATAAGAAGGATGAAGGAATATTTAGAAGGTAAAGGCAAAAACGTCATAAATTATGAACTTAAATGACTAAATCCAAATATTGCATTAATTTTCCGTCTGAGTTAATATTTTGGTAGTAATTTCTCATCGGAATTGATTAATTGGATGTAATTTTCAAAAATTTAAATATAAGGCTGTAAGTTACAAAAAGTGATTTTTATAAGGGTGTAATTAACAATTTTGTCTAAATAATAACCTATATGTATAGATAAGATAAATATTTTGTTATTCCCTAAACATTTCACTTTTGTCTTATTTAAGATATTTGACATGGGTTAAGTTTAAAACGGGTATTTCAATTTTAAATGAGAATTTGTGGAGGTCCACATGGATTAAACCTAGCCTAACCCACCCGCGGCCATGTCTAGTTTAGGATAACCTTTATCCATGAATTGATGAATGATATATGGAGATTATAGAAGTTTCTACCACATCACATAATTAACCTGTATAACATTATCAATATAAATATTTTGTTTAAAGGACAATCATTGGAAGTAGTTCGATAAATGACAGAAGTCAAAAAAAGAAGGAAAGAATGGACATAGTGGAATCACAGCTCAAAACCATCACCGTTCTTCAATCATCACCTCTATATTTTTGTCATATATGTACACGTAGTATCTTATCTTGTATACTCGTTGTTACATACTTAAATTCAACTTCATGATGGTAACCCTTCTCTTAAGTTGGATAGAAAAGATTGTTGTATACAACTCCGTATAACATAATATAGTTATTTTTATTAAAATGAAGAACGGTGTATAATGAAGATAAGATTTGATATAAAATAGACCTAACAAATGGGTCTAACAGTTCGGTTGTTGATCAGTTTGATTTAAATCAGTTTTACTTTAGTTTTGGTTTCATTTCAATTTTAACCAGGCTCAAGTCGGGTAGCCACTTTATGAGATTTCTTATGTGAAAAGAAATATTTTTAACTCGAGTCTATCGGTTCAGCCCCCAACCCAGTCCCAACTCTCTCCCTCACATTTGCCTCTACATACACCTTCCACATCTCATCTCTCGGTCGTAGCCATCCCGAGTTCCCTCTCGTCCTAACCTTCCACATCTCATCTCTCGGTCGTAGCCAGCACGAGTTCCCACTCGTCCTATCCCTCTTTATATCCGCACCCCAACATGCAACACGCCATCATTCATCTTCCTGGATCTCCGAATAACAACCAACGAACACCCCTCAACCTTTGCCACACACCGCTTTTCACCCTCGAACACCACTTTGTTATCCTCTCCCATCAAGCCCAACGTCCCAACATGAACATCATTCATTTTTTGTCCTCAGATCCTCTCATAACCTTCCTAATCCAGTCCCTCGCCTCCATAACCCCCATCTCCGATTGCACATCCAACTCAACTTATCCCGCCCACCCACATACCTAAACCTTAAGACATGTCTCCACACAACTAGAACAATGGGGACAAGTAACATCCGTCAATTCTGATCAGGCAACTATGTTCTTTTTGGTAGTTATGACATCATTACAAAGCTGCAAAAAAAAAACATTTTACTACGGGGAATAACATGGGTTTTCCTTACTCGACTCCAAAGCCATTAATCATGGTGCTTAGCCAACTGACCCGTCTCTTCGTCCAAATATTCTCTCGTGAGAAGTCGATAAGCCGACCCCACCCAATACTTTTGTTCTTCTCCGGATCCAAGCACCAATCGTCCGCAAGTCTTGTCTTGCTTAGCCAAATTTTAAAGATGCGGATTCGTTCAAAAGGAAGGAAAATCAACCTTACTTTATCCTTATCCCATCCATGTCCATCCTCGTGTAATAGTTCAGCCACACGCACCCCCACGTCCATATCTCCTTTCGCCGTAATTACACGCTTTGATTGTATTTTTGGAATCCAGTAGTCTTCCCACACTCTAATACTATGGTCATCCACAACCCGCCATCGAGCTTCCTTACACAGCACCTACCTCGCCTCTCATATCCCTATCTCTTGTGTGACTCGGATTATAGCCAAGTTCAAGCTCCCTTACGCAGCCCCCCCCCCCCCCCCCCTCCCCTCCCCTCCCCTCCCCTCATTTGTCCCCAAAATCCACGCTTGCTTCCTCTAAATCCCATACCACCACAGAATTTCGGAATACACATTTTATTCAAGGCTACCCACGGTAGTTTCCTCCTCTCATTGTCCGAACCCCACCAAAAATGTGAGACAATTGTATGTAGTTCATTACAAAAATTAGCTGGTAGCTTCAAGCCGCCCATCACATAGGTAGAAATCGCTTGGCCTGTAGCCTTTACGATAAATTCCTTCCTCGCCTTACTGAGTAACATATCCCGCCATCCCTATAATATCTTACTCAATTTATCCCAAACTATTTTGTACACCACCGCTTTCGGCCAATCTACAAATGTAGCCACGTAGGTAATCCCAGGTATATTTCTTTATCCTCTACAACTAAGACATTTGATATATTAAACACCCATGTCTTCTCATCTGCGTTGTTCCCTTGTTAAAGGAAGCGGTCGTTTTCTCAGGACTAACTTGATTATTGTCTAGAAGCTGCATGATACCTTCGAAGAATATCACGCACCTCCCTTACTTCATTTTTCTTAGCCCATACAAATATAATACTATCATCGACAAAAAATAGACGAGATACATGGGCGCATTTTGAGACACCTTCAACCCATGTAAGACTCCACGTTCCACCCCTTTTCGCAGGAAACCAGACAAGACTACCGCACACAACATAAAAAGATATAGAGACAAAGGATCTCCTTGTCTAAGCCCACGCTTTGGAGTAAAAGAATCCACAAGGAATCCATTAATCGTCACCGGATAAGTGACTTACGTAACACACTCCATAATGCGATTGACCCAACCAAGATCAAACCCCATCTTGCAAAAAACCGTCTCCGGAAACATCAATCAATTACTTCGTATATAGCTTTAGACATATCCAGTTTTAGGGCCACACGCCCACCCCTGCCTCTAGCATTTTCATAGCATGAAACAACTCAAAAGCAACAAGAATGTTATTAATAGTCAACCTCTGTGGCGTAACGCACTTTGGTTCTTCGAGACAATCTCTCCAAAGAAAGTTTTCAGTCTATTTGCGAGCACTTTCAAGACCAACTTATACACAACATTACAAAAGCTTATGAGCTAAAACTCGGGCATTATATATGGAGTTATTTTTATAATTAAAACAATGTTAGTGTGATTCATACTTGATGGAAAAGTATTCCCATTGAGAATATTTAGAACTGATCGTATCACCGCTGGTCCTAAAATATACCAGACCATCACATCCTGGTGCAATCAGCAAGGCTCATCTGATTGAGAGCTTCCACCACCACCTCTTCGCCTAATCAAAATTACAATCTATTTTCTCAAATTGTTACACATATCAAACACTAATTCCACTAATCATCCTAATTAAAAGTAAATCCTTGATTTTAGAAAGGACCAAAACATAGAATAGTCTTAAATGAAAAAGTTTTTGAAGTTAGGTAGGTTTTGAAACACTTTCGATACTTTGTCTCCATTTTTCGTGTTTCATCTTGTGTCATATTACCTTTATCTTCTGACACATATGCTCTTATTATCTTTACACAATTAGTTTTAATGATTAATGTTTATATGTCAAATGGAGAACTAGCAAAACACAAGATCAGACACAGATATGAGATATAGAATTCGGACACTTTTTAAAAGTAGAATTGCTAGTCAGTATAAAATTAGAAATGTCATGAAAAAAGTATTCATTTGAATAAGTAGCCGGTTTTTCATAACACATGCATACTTGTTTTAAATTTTAAAATCAATATCTATCTATCTATCTATATTATTAAAGCAAGCTTTTTTCGAGCGATTACAGAGTCTCCAACTTTTCGAAAACACTTCAGCATTCCAAATTATACAAACTGTAAATAACTGAATCCCTGAGTAGGGTATATTATTGATACGGTATATATAATGAGATTACAAGTGTGAACAGAATGCAATATATACGATATACTAGCCTAGAATACAGGAAGATAATATCGACATATGACAAACTAATATTTACTGACTAATACACCCCCTCAGTCGTAGCGGTAGGGGAACGAACGCAAAGACTGGTCCGAAACTGAGTAAACAATTGGCGCGGAAGTCCCTTTGTGAAAATATATGCATATTGATACGAGGAAGGGACATGAAGGACGCGAACCTTACCAAGCTGCACCTGTTCACGAACAAAATGAATGTCAATCTCAATGTGTTTCGTGCGCTGGTGCTGAACGGGGTTGCTAGACATATAGATGGCCGAGACATTGTCGCAATAGACAAGGGTGGCTTGGCGAACTGGCATATGGAGATCAAGAAGTAAATTGCGGAGCCACCTCGTTTCAGCAACAGCATTGGCAACCCCTCGATATTCGGCCTCGGCACTAGAGCGAGACACCGTAGCTTGGCGTTTGGACGACCAGGAAATCAAATTATCACCCAAAAACACACAATACCCAGAGGTGGAACGGCGAGAATCAGGACAACCGCTCCAGTCAGCATCAGAATATGCAATAAGAGTGTGTGACTTGGAAACGGAGAATGTGAGGCCAAGTTCCATAGAACCTTTGACATACCGAAGTACGCGTTTCATAAAGTGCAAATGGGGTTCCCGTGGGTCATGCATGAATAAGCACAATTGTTGGACCGCATAGGTGATATCCGGTCGAGTGATGGTCAAATATTGTAACGCACCTGCAAGACTCCGATATAAGGCAGGGTCAGCGACAGGAGGGCCGTCACCAGCACTGAGCTTAGAGGAAATATCAACAGGAGTGGCAGAGGCGTTACACCCCGACATAGAGGCACGGGCAAGAATTGACTTGGCATACTGGCTTTGAGATAGAAAAAGGCCTGTTTTTGTGCGGGAGACAGTAATACCAAGAAAGTGATGGAGCGTGCCCAAATCTGTCATGGCAAACTCACGAGACAAAGCAGCAATAATAGAACGGAGAAATACATCACTGGAAGCTGTTAGAACAATATCATCAACGTATAACAGTAAATAAGCAATTTCCGAGCCCTGATGATAAATAAATAAGGATGCATCACATTTACTACTGCGAAACCCCTGGGAAATAATCAAGGTAGCAAACCGCTGATACCAGGCCCGAGGAGCCTGTTTAAGGCCATATAAGGATTTGCGAAGACGACATACATAGGACGGGGCCGTGCGGTCTGTAAAGCCGGGGGGTTGGTGCATATAAACTGTCTCAACAAGATCGCCGTGTAAAAAAAGCATTTTTCACATCAAGCTGATGAATAGGCCAAGAACGGGAGACATCTAGACTAAGCACAGTGCGAATAGTGGCGGGTTTGACGACAGGACTAAAGGTCTCGTCACAATCAACCCCGACTTGCTGAGTTTTGCCATTGACAACCAAGCGCGCTTTATAGCGCTCAAGAGTACCATTGGATCGAAACTTGTGACGATAAAGCCACATACATCTAATCACATGAGCATCCGAGGGTCGAGGTACCAAATCCCATGTCCCATTAGCAATAAGAGCTTTATATTCGGCATTCATGGCGGCATTCCAATTCGGGTCACGAAGGGCCTCAGATGGTGACTTGGGTATGGGTGAGAGTGTTGGTTTATTGTGGGTGAGAAGATTTAATCGATCAACGTATTTAAAGATGCCATGCTGGCTTCGGGTGGCCATGGTGTGGGTTGGATGTGGGGGCGGTGGTGGAGGTGGGGTTGGGGAGGCATTGGTGGTACTGGTGGGATGGGGGGAAGGCGGGTGCGATTGGGTGGCAGGGGTAGTAGGCTGATTGGTAGGGGTAGGGGAGAGAGGCGGGGGGGCAGGGGGGGTTCGGGGAAGGGCTGGTGGGGCTGTTTGGTGTGGCAGCTGGGGTGCGTGGTGGTGGTGTGGGGTAGGCGAACTGGCCGGTGTTGGGTGGGGGTCCGGGTTCGAGGAAGGTATAGGTGGTAGGGGCGGGAGTGAAGGCTTGGGCATAAGGAAAAATATGTTCGTCGAAAGTCACGTGGCGAGACAAAATAATTTTATGAGTTGCAATATCGAGACACCGGTACCCTCTGTAATTAGCGGGATAGCCTAAGAAGACACATCTTGTAGACCGGGTTTGTAATTTGTGATCGCGAGTGGCGGACAAGTTCGGGTAGCATAAGCACCCGAAGACACGGAGGTGATCGTATGTGGGTTGACGGAGATAGAGTGCGGAAGCGGGGGATCGATATTGTAGGAGTTTGGATGGGAGAATATTGTGGAGGTAAGTGGTTGTATGGACTGCTTCGACCCAAAATTGAGGAGGGAGAGAAGCGTGAGATAAAAGAGCTAAGACGATTTCGTTGAGACGACGGATCATTCGCTCGGATTTTCCGTTTTGGGACGACGTTTGTGGGCACGAGAAGCGAAGGGATAGGCCGTGTGTTTGTGAGAATTAGTGGAAAGACGAGTTGTCAAATTCGCGACCCATGTCACATTGAAAACTTTTTATTTGACTGTTAAATTGAGTAGTGACAAAGGTTCGGAATTGCAGGAATTTATTAAAGACCTCAGACTTAAATTTGAGCGGATAAATCCACACATATTGGGTAAAATTATCAATGAGCACCATGTAGTATTTAAAACCGCTTTTACTAATGACAGGAGAGGTCCATAGATCACAATGTATAATATCAAAAGCAGACACTGACATAGAAGTAGAAGAATAAAATGGGAGACGCTTATGCTTACCAATTTGGCAAGCATGACAAAGTTTGGAGCGACGCTCCTTATTACAACGAATAAAATTATGAGTTCTAAGATTATCGACTATATTATGACCAGGGTGACCAAGGCGAGGGTGCCAGAGGTCAGACTCAGACTCGACATGGAAGGCAGCGGGCGGATCTTTTGTTGACGTAGATGACACGGGATAGAGAGTACCGGTGCTATTGCTCCTCATTATTAGTGTCCCAGTCCGTATATCCTTCACAGAAAAACCATGGGGATCAAATTCGACAGTCACATTGTTATCCTTGGTGAATTGTCTTACGGAAATTAAATTTTTGATTATTTGAGGGGTATAGAGGACATTTTTAAGAGATAAAGGTCGGGTTTGGGTAGTGATAGTTGTATGCCCAGACCCGTGAACCGGAATAGTTTTACCATTACCAACATAAATGGACCGAATATTGCTTTTATTAAATGGAGGAGAAAGAGTACCTGACTCGGACGTCAAATGACAAGAAGCGCCAGTATCCATGTAGAAATTACAATCCTTGGGTTGATACATGGTCATAGCCTGAAATGCTTGTCCCAACTGAGACGGCTCGAGGCCATCAGTGCTATGAGCCACAGAAACCTGTCCGGCTGGTGGAAGAGGATTGGTGAACCGCGGGGGACCGGTGGGTGCAGCACGTGGCTGCTGTTGCGGCTGCCAAGGGGACGCCCACCCCTGTTGCGTGGGGTATGGACACGGAGGAACGGCCCACTGAGCAGGGTACTGATTCGGCCAGAATTGAGCAGGGGTAGCGACCCAGGTCTGTGTCACTGGTGGTTTACCACCGCCGGAATTGATACCACCCCCACGCGGCGGCCAATTGTGCTTTCCCTTGCCCTTATATCCCTGTTTGTTCTTATTCCAGTTTCCACCATTATTGGGGCGATTTGAATTGAAAGATTGAGAGCCGTCGGAATTACCTGAAGATGCTCCGTGAGAGGTAATAGGAGCCGCAAGTGCCGTGGCACTCTCGGGTTCCGGGCGAGACGATGTCCGTTGTTCCTCTAACTGTAGCATGCTCCGGGCAGTTTCAAAAGTCGGCATGGTTTGATTGATATACGCACCAACAGTATCATATTCAGACGGAAGACCGCGAACTAATTGAATGACTAACCTTTGATCGTTGACAGGGCTACCAACATCAGTGAGTTGGGTTGCTAGGTCTTTCAATTTCTGACAGTATTCATCCAACGAGGCCGTCTTCTTGAGTGACAGGTTGGTAAATTCTCCCTCCAATGCTGCGGCACGAGCCCCTTTATTATTGTGAAAGTGATTCTTGAGCCGTGTCCAAGCCTCGTGGGCTGTGGAGTCGCTTTCGAGAACCCGAATGAGTAGGTCATCGGAAATAGACCCATAAATCCATTGAAGCACGTGTGCATCAATTTCACACCACTCGGAATACGTCGGATCAGTTTTGGCAGGAGGACGGGTACCATCAATGTGATGGGATACCTTGTAGCCTGTGGCATGGAGGAGAAACAATTTAACCCAAGAGGAGTAAGTAATTTTGACACCGTCAAGCATACGAACTTTGTGGAGTATGTTATTGACGGAGTAAACGGGGTGGATTCCAGGCTTGCCGGAACCAGGCGAGCCATTGCCGTCCTTCGTCATTGGCCGTGGCAGAGGGAGATGACGAGGAGGCAAGAGGCGGATCAAGGAGTTTTGTTTTGTTGTTTTTTTTTTTTTTTTGAAAAAACCCTAATCTCTTGATACCATGTAAATAACCGAATCCCTGAGTAGGGTATATTATTGATACGGTATATATAATGAGATTACAAGTGTGAACAGAATGCAATATATACGATATACTAGCCTAGAATACAGGAAGATAATATCGACATATGACTAACTAATATTTACTGACTAATACAAACTACTCATATAAATATATTCATGTATTTCCATTGTACGCAAGTTAGCATATAAAAAATTGGATGTATCCTACAACCTATAAAATACGGAATGTGATATACAATTATTCCATATTTCTATGTTCTCATGAAAATGGTGATGCACTATAACACCTAATAATATAATTAAATATGAAGATTATAAAATTCTACCATGAAAGTTAGATTGAATAAAATTAATGTACAAAAACCTAAACAAATACTATTACCTTAATATGTTTATATATATATACATGTATTTTCATTCAAAAATTAATAATCAGCACTTCACGTTATATTGTTTTTATTTATGTTTCTTACTTTTGTTGTGTTTATTTATTTGAATCTTGCGGTTTATATGTGTTTAAATCTTATTGTAGCATTAGTCTACACATACGTTGTTTTTGCTTTGAATCAAATTATTCACTAATGCTTTTCTGACAAGTCTTATCTATTTTATGTGTAGGTTAATATATATTACTTTGTATGATTCTGATGAAGAATACAACGATCAATAATTATTCGGGAAGGTCGCTTTTGAATTTTAACATAGAGTAGCATAAATGTTTTATTTTCGGATTTATCGTGTACAAATGTATGTAGATAAATTTATTTTCAATGGAATTTCAATACATCTCAACTAACATGGATTTAAGTTTGCATTAGTTTGTTGATTTTTTTTTCAGTAGTTAATTGAATATCACCTTTTTTTGTAATTACTTCAATTCAGAAATTTTTTTTAGTATCATTTAAGAGTCTCTCATATGAAAATCCGTACAATATTACATTGACGACATGGTCGACATCATCCAGATTAACGAAATTATTGTTTTTTTTGTTTTGGCAAAAGTCCCTCCGTCAAAGAAAATAGTCCAATTAGGTGATCAAATTTCTTATAGAAACCTTACTTACTAATACAGAAAGAATAACAATTTACTGAGACATCCTAAAAATGAATAGAACAACAATTGACCGAGATGAAGTTGTATATAAATGAACAACTATGTACATATATTCACTTCCCTCACAAATTAAACATAGCTATAATAATAATGTAAGTTCAATGCTTTATATGTACTCCTTTTTAACGTAGTAGTGTAGTTACTGTTAGTACTTCTGTGGCTTATTATAAGTTCTCTTTGTTAATAGCATGCATGTCGTAGGGGTTTTGACCCTACACAAAACGGGTTGAGTCAAATCACTTTTACTGGGGTCAAATTGCTACAAGTCTGCTTCGTTTAATCGTATATCAAGCCACACGTATTACATGACTATATGAATGTCAAGATCAAAACAGAAGTAAAATTAAATCGAAGTCATCATATCAAAAATATTCCCATAAAAAAGAAAAATAAGGTCACTCTCATATACTCCGATCCGTATATCTATTGAGATATACATTGAGAAGATGCTTTCAACAAAAAATTATGTATATAATTGACGCATAATAAGTGTACAAGGAATATATTATTATAACTTAAAATAGCATGAAGCATAACGCTCTAATATAACACAAATTCTCATTTGTGACGGTCACTATCCGCCACAAGCTTGTGAGGGGTCGGATCCCTCTCACAAACTTGCAAGTGGGCGGGTAAGTGAGAAACCATTAATTTACCACTTGCCCTCTCACTTGCAAGCTTGTGAGAGGAATCCGACCCATCACAAGCTGGTGACGGATAGACCCGTCACAAGCAAGACTAATTGCTAATATAATGTGACATAAGTTAAAGTACGAGTACTTACAAGCAATAAAAATAACAATTTCATTTGTGCGTCTAGAGTTAAGCAGTATTCCCTTCATAAATTTTAAATGGTTTATCACTTATTCATACTCAATTATTGACAAAACAATATTTAGTTACCCGTGCAACGCACGGATACAAAATCCAGTATGATTATAAATAGAAGTCATTTTAGTCTCTTAAGTATTGTCCTAAAAACTATTAAAAGTTTGTATTATTATTTCCACAATAGTCAAATTCACATCAACAAAATTAATTTAGGAAAGTATCATAAATAATAATTTAGGAACTTATTATATAAGTAATAATTTTAATGGTGCACTACTTAATATGTTATTTGTCCCACATTAAAAATAACATAAGCGTAGTAAATATGCTAGATATAAATAGTATTATTATCTTCATATTAGTGAAACTTACCTCATAAAAAATTAATTTAGGAAAGTATCACAAAAATAAGTGAAAAATCTTTTAATTATCTCAATATACATTTCTTATATTATATTCAAGTGTGTTTATAATTTTTATATCAAAACTTTTACATTTCATATCACAAAAAAATTATCGTAAAAATGAGTTATCCTTGAACTTAGATATCAACCCAAAATCTTTTGAATCCTTAGTATTGTCTTACAGAACTCTTAAAAATTTGTATTATTATCTCCACCTTAATGAAATTTACATCATCAAAATTAATTTAGGAAAGTATTATAAATAACAATTTAAGAAAGTATCATAAATAATAATTTTAATGATGTAGTACTTAATATGCTATTTGTTGCATATTGAAAAATAATGTAAGTGTGGTAAATATACTACATATAATTTAAAAAATTATTGACCCACATCGAAAAAATATAATAAGCTTCGATGATCATGTCATTATAAAAAGAGTCATCCTTGAAATTTAGATATCAACACAAAATCGTTTAATTCTCTCAAATATTGTTTTAGAGAGCTCTTAAAATTTTGTATTGATTATGAAAATAATATAATTAGATTCGAAGTAAAAAATATTATAATTACACATACTTTGTGTAATTCTGAGTATTTTATTTATCTCACATTGAAAAATAATGTAGGTGTGGTGAATATACAACCTATAAATAATAGAATTGTCTCATATCGAACAATTAACATAAGCTGGGATGATAAAATGATTACAAATAGAAGTCATATTAGGAATATATGTATCACCCCAAAATCTATTGAGCCTCTTAAGCAATGTATTAGAGAGCTTAAGTACCTTGGATGATTCTTTTGTGAATGTATCAATCAAAACATATGTAAACCTATTAAATGATTTGAACGAGAGAGTCATTTAATATTTTTTGGGTCATAATATAGATCAAACATAACTTGAGTTCTGTCAAGATTAGTAAAATATGGTGAAAATAGAAATTGAATCAATATATCAATATTGTTTTCTTAAAAAGTATATTTTATTATAGTCTTAAAACTTCAAAAGTTTATTTTTATAATTTAATTATTATTGAAAATTTATGAAAATGAAAATAATGTAGACCCGTGCATCGCACGGGCATAAAATCTAGTCTATATTATTAAACGAAGCTTTTTTCGAGCAATATTAGAGTCTCCAACTTTCGGGAAATACCTAAGTACCAAATTATATCAAAAAACAATGATCAATAAAGTAATATATATCCGAAATTATATACGTCTATTATTATGGACACAAATAAAATAATGGTTTCCCTTGCATGTCGTTAGATGAAAGAAGATGACTAGAAGACCAAATATGTAATGATCATAAGGGATATACTTCCAGTAGTCCAGTAGTTTATTATTAATTATTAATGTATTAGAATGCAATGTCTATATAATTGTATTGTATTACAGAGTCCAAATAAAATAGGATTTGTGTAGAATGCAATCTCTATAAAAGAGAATTTATATCATGTTTTGTGGTATGTATCATATTTGTATTTTTGTCACTTTTCTAGTTCCTTTTTTACGTTATTATGTATTCACTAGTTTTAGCCCGTGCAAAATTGCACGGTTTGCTATTTTAAGATTACTTTAAAATATATTCAACTAATTAGATATGTTATTTATAATAAAATTAACAACTATTTAAATTTAATGCTAAATAATACTTCGGAAAGCCATTTAAGAAATTGAGTTTATAAAAAGTAGAAAAAATGTAATAAAATAGAAAACATTCGAAATTTATTTGTAAATTACATTAACCTTAAAATAATAAATAATTCTCGAATCGCTCCTTAAAGTTCTTCATGTTTAAAAGTTGATGTTGGAATTAAAATAGATATTTACGTGAGAAGAGTATTGTCCCTAAATGTAGTTATCGTCATCACAAAACAAAAAGAGACGGAGAATCAGTTAATTATGCTCTATTAGATCTCTTACTACCTACCGTTGTTTGTGTTGAAAATCGTGAACTCAAAAGAAAAAATAATGAATAAGAGTTAACTATTAAAGTTCTGTGAGAGAGATAAAATAATTTATTATTAGATAAATAAAATATTGAAGAAATAAGATTCGAGTTGAATAAAAGAATCAACCATTTGTAATACAAAAGAGAAGAGAACGGGACAATATTTTTATAGTGCAAATAATATGTAAAGGCATGCATTTCTAACAAAATGATTTTGATATAGTATTTCTCGTTACACAACCTAGCTATATTTCAACCTATTTACAATGCCCCCAACAATTGCTGGTATAAATGGGATATTTCGGTCCAAACAAATATTGAAAATAGAAGTCTAATTTCAACTTTCGGACATACTCTTTATATATTCGTTTCAAAATCATAATTTTAACTTCAACAAAAAAAAACTACCTTTAGTTGGAGTAAAATAAATTGCAGTATTTTCCATAATTCTTAACTTTACCTATGTTAGTCGTTACATATGCAGTGTTATATAATAAAAAGTCTACATTTCTTGTAGTTTTATTTAAAAGAGGTGTGATTATATTTATTTTATGAACCCATTTTTTTTTTACTATTTATGTGTAATGGTCTTCATAATTTTTATTTAGTTATACTTTTGAAAAAAAATACTACACCAATCTAAAGTAATATTTCTTATTTAATAAAAAAATTACTAATGTAATCTTGTTTGTTCAACGTGTAAAATTCATAGTCTAATATCTATTCCTATTGGTCTATGTGTTTGAAACTGGTTACGATCTGGAGCATAACATATGGATGCATTTAATTTTAGATAATTATTAAATAATAAAAAATTTAAATTATGAGATTTCACTATACCTATTAAATATTTATGCCAGCCAAATTGTAATTGGAGATAAATTAATTCAGTAATGAATTAAACGACTTTCCATTCCATAAATTAATTCATTTTTATTGGTAACTGCATTTAGCTAAAAGAATTAATTGGAAGATGTCACATACAAAAACTTTAGAATCAATCGCATCGCCTAGAAATATACACAAGTCACCTAAAACAATTATTTTATAAATCTATATTATATATTTGTACGTGTATAATAATAAAAAATAAACAGATGTGTATGAAATGTAAATTTAAACATTAGCAAAAATTGCAAGTTGGGTTTAGAGCTTTACTGTGGTGGAATAAATGATTTTTCTTTTCTGAAGAGGGCCCACCACTAATGCAAAATATCATACTTTTTGATGATATGGGTTAAGGAGATTGCTTTAAATGTTCTTGCTTTAATAGAAGTAAGATTGTGATATATTTTTGTTCAATAATAATATTTATCACAAATATAACTTTTTTTTTTGCTTTCTTACGCAGGTCAATTTTTTTTCTAAGATTATTGCATGCAGATGGAGAAGGCGTTTTGCAAGCGTTGAGATAAATTGTACAAAAGTAGGTTGGAATCATTACATTTACAAGACTCGCTCCGAGTATATGTCGCGTGTTATTCCGAGGTAGCTTTTTGAATTTATTACTTAGCGTTTTGTAATTTTGATCGTCTAACCTCATGATTTGGGATGGTAGAAGAGAAAGATGTAACCGCTAGTTTGTTCTTTTTTTCCCTTACCGGTAGAAGAAGGGTTGTGCATTGCATTAATCTTATTAAAAACTATGACACACATACAATGACACACATGACACATAACAGTTGGTATCTAAAGTATACCTTGCTATGGAGTAAGTAATTTAACACCATCTAGATCATAGTGTTGCTATACAGATCAGTAATATTGTTCTCTCTATTAGGAACGTTGGACGACGTTGTGAATAGTAGCACACTAGCACGAGTATGTTTTTTTTTCCTTTCTTAGTTAGCGTACACATCAGAATAGTACGTTCATGTGCATGTAAATATGTAATGTGGTTTGTTTGTGAGTTTGGGCGTACAAATTTGGAAAAGGTTCTTTCTAGATTTCATATCATGTTTTACTATTTTAGACTTCCTTTATAAAAACAATAGAAACAATTTCTTATTTTGGTACAAAATTAATTGGATTAAAGCTCTGATATTGTTGTTGGTACAAAATTAATTGGAGTACGGTCATATCAAGGGTATCAATTGTGTTGGATATGGAAGCTAAAAATGTTCAAAGATAGTCACTTCAAAAATACAGTTTCAATCATAAATATTTCAATATGTGATATATATCAATTCAAAAAGTTCAAATTTTCTAACTTATATTACAAATATACAACAATTGTAATGATTTACTTACCCTTTTTTTCTTTACAAAAAGGTAGTACACTTGATTAGAGATATACAATTATATATTGGGATGAAAGAATATATATATTATATATATATATATATAGATATATATGATATATATATATATATATATATATATATATATATATAGAGTCAAGATCCGGTGCAAACGACCACTCGGTGCAAAAAGTGGAAACGAACTAACTAATCCACATTAAGTCATCAACCTCTTCTCTTTCAATTCTCCCAATAAATCCAATTCCTTAACTCCCTGCCATAGCCACCGGACAACCACTTTGACACGTCGTCAGGCGACCACTAAAGGTACGGCTCTACCTCGCCGGCGCTGGAGACCAACAGGGGTCCCGATTGAAACTGTCACCGTAACCACCATCATTCATCACCTGTCTTCACCGCTATCATTTGCCATCGACGTCAACGCCGGCGAACCAACGACATTCCAGTGAGCACCACGAACCTCCAAAAAATATCACCATTAATCCATCAGTCGGCGACGACACGACTATTTGTTCCGATGCCGGTGAGTTATCAAACCCACTCTCTTTTTTCGTACTTTCAGCTCAGATCTCGTAGTTTGTTGTCGTCAACGACTTAGTGTGGTGGCTTGGTATTCGTCGTTTGAGTTATCGTTGTTGGTGATTGTGCAGCTGCGACTTCAGATGATGAGAGACTGAGAGTTGTGGTGTTAGCGAGGGTGTGGTGGCGGTGTTAGTCGCTAAAATTCACGATTTAGCATGAGCTTTGTTTCAATTATTCGATTATATTGAACATATGAATTGAGCTTGAAGATATTAAGATGATTCGATAGTTCGACAATGAAGTTGACAATCAGAGAGATTGGAAATGCTATTGGATAATCACATATTGTGTAACTTTTAAGAAAGGCCCCTTTGTGGTTTTGTCTACCTGCCTAGTTGTGTCTATGATTTGTATGGATGAATTCCATTTTTTTCTCTCTTTTATTTAGTTGATTTTGTATATAATTATACTTCAGGTTAATTAAGTATATGTGAGAAAAAATGTACCTAGTACATAAATTAGGATAATATTTTATTAGGTAGTATATTTGTGTACCTAGAATAATATTTTGTGTAACTAGAATAATATTTAATGTACCTATATAATTCGTATTTCAGTATACCGGCAATAGTTTGAAATGTGTGAGATTTGGTAAAAACAAATGTACCTAGAATAGAAAAAAGTGTACCTACGACCTTAAAAAATGTACATAGAAATCTGGTAAAAATGTGTACCTACAGTAGAAAAAAGTGTATATAGAATTCTCGTAAAATGCGTACCTATGATAATAAAAAGCGTATGTGAGATTTGTTAAAGAGAAAAAAAATGGTGTATCTATCATATATATCAATGTACATATAGGTCGTTTCCACTTTTTCCACCGAGTGGTCGTTTCCACCGGATCCTAAATCTATATATACATATATATATATATATATATATACATATATATATATATATATAGATATATATATATATTATATCTATAATATTATATATATATATCAAAAAGAGGCTTTTTTCAAGGCACCAGAGACACTCCAACTTTTTTGGAACTCTTTTTTTATTTTTATTTTTATTATTTTTATTATTATTATTATTATTATTATTATTATTATTATTAATATTAATATTAATTATGACAACTAATATCTTCCTGGAAATCAAACATTAAATCTATATTTCCCTTAGTGTAGGCTGTGTAGCCAACTTCTTCCAACTTTCCTTTTTGTAGCCAAATTCCTTATCACACGTTCTAATATATGAATTGAAATATACTTATTATAATCAAACACCTCTTTTTAAATAATTAACAAATCAATATATATATATATAAGAGGCTTTTTTCAGGCGACGAGAGAGTCTCCAACTATTTCAAAACACTATTTTATTTTTTATTGATAAAACTACCTTACACATAATTTTATTAGGCTAATCAAATATTAAATAAAATAAAATATATTATATTATATAAAGATTGAATTTTTATAGTACAGTAACGTATTTGTGCGAGTACATCACTACATTGCAAACTTCTTTTAATTGAGAGTTCAAATTGTACCATAAATTGATACGCTCCTTATAAGCCACTTTCATTCTACCTTCCCATTCATGCCTGATTTCTTTGATTGTCTTCTCCTCTATATTGTCTTCATCACATGACTATTAACGATAATTGTATGTGGATGCATTGATAATACAATTACATTGAAATTGTTATTATTTATTTATTTCTGTTTAGTTTCTGAATATACAATAGTTGAGAACACTTTAAGAAATTAGGCACAAGACATCAACATTCCAGCGATGCAATATTTTGTTTGCAAGTTTAATAAGCTTGCCTGAGTTTTTTTTAATTATTCTTTATTAGTTAAATATAAATATATTATTGCTGTTGTTGATTCACTACAAGAAATCTTGTTTCAGGCGACTGTTATAAGGCGACTGATACAAGTAGTCGCCAATTTAGCGACTGAAAATAGAATATGGCGACTGAAATCAGTCGCCAAATTGGCGACTGAAACCATCCCCTGAATTTCATCAAAAAAACTCGGGCGACTGAAATCAGTCGCCAAATTGGCGACTGATAAGCCATTTGGCGACTGATTTCAGTCGCCATTTTGGCGACTGCCATATCAGTCGCCAAATTGTCTATTATCCAGAACACGCAAAACTCATCCGCCTTCAACTTACTCATTTCCTTCAATCACCCGAAACCCCCATTTCCTTTACATAATCGCCACCACCACTCCTCCATTTCCTTAACCACCTCTCCGACCCCCACTCCGACACTAGCTCCACCGGTATCACCACCGTCCTCACCAACAAACTCCGACTCTTATTCTATTTCCGTCACTTTTCCTTAATTAGGTGCGTCTTTTGCTCTCCTAAATCTAATTCCTTAGCTTGTTTGTTTGTTTATTTTATGATTTTAATTAGTATTATGATGTTTATGTATATTTTGTGATGCTTACAAAGTTCTAATGGTTAGTTAGTTAGGGTTTGTGTAGGTTGATGGTTAGGGTTTATATAAATTGGGGGGTTTGTGAAATTGTTAACATTATGTTAATCGAGGTTGTAATTGACAATGTATTGGTGTTTTTGATGATGTTAGGATTGTTGATTGACTAAATTAGTATAAATGGGAGTATTATTGATGGTAGAAAGTTAGTATTCCCTCCGTCTTATTCATTTGTTTGCCCTTTAAATTATTTTTTATGGTTGTTTTAATCAAAAGGCAAATAAATAATTGTGATGGGGGGAGTAGAATGTTAGGATTTTATAATTAAAGTGTGTATGTATTAGTTTGATAGTTGTTTAGTATCCATGTTGATAATGTTATTGATTAGAATGATAGTAGTTTAATTAGTGATATGTTAATTTTAGTATAGTTAGTATCCATGTTGACAATATTATTGTTTGGTTTATTATTGATAATAGATATGTTCCTAGAGTTAGTAATAATTGATAATCAATATTGTTGTAATTATTGTTGTGTGGGTTAATGTTTAGATTAAAATGAAGAGGTTGGAACGTACATGGATGTACGAAGATAGACTTGATAATAAAAGACGTCCTACCGCTAGATTTATAAAGGGGGTTGCCGAGTTTATTGAATTTGCTAGACAACAAGACGAGTATGATTTAGTAGCAAAGAAACTTAGGTGTCCTTGTATTAAATGCAAAAACATGAGATATCTACATGACATTGAGGTTCAAGAACATCTTTATACAAACGGGTTTTGTCCAAACTATTACAATTGGATTTCTCATGGAGAATCATTTTTTTCACTTCCCGAACAATCCCAAATCCCACAAAATGAGAACCCATATAGAGATATGGTAGTTGATGCATTTGAGTCTAATATTTTCAATAATGATCATATACCAATGATTGAAGAAGAACCACACCCACAAGCAAAAGCCTTTTTTGATATGTTAAAGGCGAGTGAAAAACCATTATATGAAGGGAGCAAAATGTCATTGTTAGAAGCCGCCTCTAGGATAGTAACTTTGAAATGTGAGTACAATTTGCCATTTACTTGTGTTGATGGCATTGCTTCTTTGATTGAGGATGTTATCCCCGATAATAATGTCATGCCCCGATCATTCTACAATACCAAAAAAGTAGTGAAAGGTCTAGAACTTCCGCATTACAAGATTGATGCATGTCCCGATGGATGTATGCTCTTTTGGAAGGATGATGCTTTACTTGACAAGTGTAGTAAATGTGAAAATGCTAGATATAAGACAATTGAGGGAAGTATTGTCTTGAAAGGTAAAAAGGGAAAGAATGAAAAAAAGAGAGGTGAAAAGAGTAAGAAACCAATACCCGAAAATCCCGTAACTTACTTTCCTCTAGCTCCTAGACTTCAAAAAATGTTTGCTACCAAAAACATTGCCGAGCAAATGAGATGGCACAAGGAAAATCCCCGTACTCCGGGAATGATGTGTCATCCGAGTGATGGAGAGGAATGAAAGCGGTTTGATATGCTTTACCCCGACTTTGCTGAGGAACCCCGTAATGTGCGACTTGACCTTTGTAAGGATGATTTTGCTCCATTTGGCCAGTTTGGTAGAAAGTACTCTTCTTGGCCCGTAATGGTCACTCCATACAACTTACCACCTTGGTTATGTATGAAAAAACAATTCATCTTCTTGTCACTAATTATTCCTGGCCCTGATAATCCAAAACCCGCCTTAGATGTTTATTTGCAACCTTTGGTGGAAGAATTGAAACAATTGTGGGAGGTAGGTGTGCAAACATATGATGTGTCTTTAAAGCAAAATTTTCAACTAAGAGCTTCATTGTTGTGGACCATTAATGATTTTCCCGCCTACGGTATGCTATCTGGATGGTCTACCGCGGGAAAAAAGGCCTGTCCTTGTTGCATGTACCAAAGCAAAGCATTTTCGCTTCCTTGTTCCCATAAAGTGAGTTGGTTTGATTGTCATAGACAATTCTTACCGGTGGGGCATGCCTTTAGGAGCAACAAAAAAGCTTTCAGAAAAGGTAACGTGGAGCGCAATCATGCTGTAGATCGACTTCCGGGGGATAAGGTGTGGGATATGGTTTGTGATTTGTCACGTACTATTGATTGTACTAAAGCAGAGACGGAGGTGCTGAAAAAGAAGAAAATTGGTTGGTTTAAAAGAAGCATTTTTTGGGATCTTCCTTATTGGAAAATGATGTTAATTAGGCACAATTTGGATGTAATGCATATAGAAAAGAACTTCTTTGAGCAACTGATTCACACGATTATGGATGTAAAGGGAAAGACTTGTGATACTGTTAAATCAAGAGAAGATTTGAAGATAATTTGCCATCGTCCCAATCTTCACATTCGTAGCGATGAGTCTTTGCCAAAATCTATTTTTACACTTGACAAAGCTCAAAGGAAGGTCTTATGTGAGTGGTTAAGAAAGTTAAAATTTCCTGACGGATATGCATCCGATTTTAGTCGATGTGTTGATATGAAAGAGCTAAAGTTGCAAGGCTTGAAAAGTCATGATTGTCATATCTTCATGGAACGATTATTACCTGTATCTTTGAGACATCTCCTCCCCACTCCCGTGTGGAATGCAATTGTTGAGATAAGTCAATTTTTCGAGATTTATGTTCGTCTTCAATATGTGTTGATGACATGATTCGTCTTGAGGAGCAAATACCACAGATATTGTGTAAGTTCGAGATGATATTTCCTCCATCATTTTTTAATTCCATGGAGCATGTACCGATACATTTGCCTTACGAAGCCAAAGTTGGAGGCCCCGTCAAATATAGGTGGATGTATCCATTTGAAAGGTAAGATCACTAAGTAGTAATTAAATTATAATTATTATCGTACTATCTCTTTAATTGATTTAATATTTTTACACTAGTCTTAACAACTATTAATCCAATCAATTATTGAATAGGTTTCTTAATCACGTGAAGAAGAAAATTGGTAACAAAGCTCGGGTTGAAGGTTCAAGATGTAATGCGTATTTAACGGAAGAGATTGCAAATTTTTGCTCTCTTTACTTTGAAAAACATATTGAAACCAAAGCAAAAAACTTGAGTGTTGATAAAGCGGATGAACTTGAGACAAGTTTACCCGAGTTTTTCCAAATGCATGATGATGAGGGTTGTTCATCACTTGGGGGAACAAGATATTTGGATGACAAAGAATATGATCGTGCTCACCTTTACGTTCTTTCTAATTGTGAGATTTTGGAATCATATGAAACGGAGTTTGTGAATGATTTCATTAAAGCACATCCTAATGTGAATAGAGATGATGTTTGGAGTAACCATGAGGATCAATTTGCAGCATTGTTTCGGAACCATGTAATTGAGTTAAATATCCAAGATGATTTGATAAGGACTTTGGCCTTTGGTCCTTCACGAGAGGTGAAAACGTGGAATCGTTACTCGGTCAACGGATTTAATTTCCATACATTCAACTACGGTAAGAATAAGGCTAGGTGCAATTATGGTGTTACTATTTCTTCTCTTGATGACAACGAATACTATGGTATAGTTGAGAATATATTTGAGTTGAGCTATAATGGGCGTGAGCGTTCTTATAATACTGTCTTATTTAAGTGTGAATGGAAGGATAACTCTGTGGCCGGTATGAAAGTTCATGAACGTTATAAAATCGTCGAAGTGAATCATACCCGGACATACTCAAAGTATGATCCATTTATACTCGCACATCAATCCAATCAAGTATATTTCGCTTCTTATCCAAGCACGAAGAATGATCGAAATCAAAAGCAGTGGTGTGCAATTTTTAAGACAAAAGCACGCTCACAAGTAGATACAACTTTTTTTCAAGAAGAAATAGTATCTAGCGGGTTTTTGTTGGCTCCACCTGATGAGGACATCCATGAGAATGGAAATGAAGAGGGTGAAGGTTTAGAGAACGAGGATGGTGATGGTCAAGTTGACGGTGATGGTGGTGTTGATAGTGATAATGATAATGACTCAATTGGTGATGATGATGAGGACGAATTTGATGATGATAATGATTAATTGGGTAAAGATATATTTATATATATTTTAATTAAGTTTTTTATGTTATTTGATGTTTTTTTTATGTTATTAACAGCTTATGTTTGTTTTTTATGTTATTAACCGTTTCTAACAATTTGAATATTTGTGTACTTGTAGATGGCAGGAGGTCGAGGTAGACAACGTGGCGGCGGTTCAAACAGACGCCGTAGTACTTCTTCAGTCGATGACGAGGAGGAGATGGAGATTATTGATCAGCAGAGTCCGGTAGTGGTCGAGGAATCGACCAATGACGAGTCCTCGGATCAGACATCGGATGTGTGAAATGTGTGAAATGTGTGAAATCTTTGTGTAAATGTGTGAAATCTTTGTGTTTCTTGTATACTTGCAGGTAGGGTATGATGGTATGGTATGGTAGTATGAAAACGGAAATTTTCATGCAATATCACAGGTATTTTTGTGTCTGAAATGTTCATTTGGCGACTATTTTCAGTCGCCAAACCCCCTGTATTTTTACAATGTGAAAATCCATTAGCGACTGCTTGGCGACTGAAATCAGTCGCCAATTTGGCGACTGAATACTATGGTAGTCGCCAAAATGGCGACTGATGGCGACTGATTTCAGTCGCCAAATTGGCGACTACTAAATCTTTCAGTCGCCATATTGGCGACTGATTTCAGTCGCCATTTTCCACAATTGGCGACTATTTTTTCAGTCGCCAAATTTGGCGACTGAAAGTAGTCGCCCGAATTTTTTTTGGCGACTAATGACAGCGACTAGGTCTTGGCGACTGATTTCAGTCGCCAAATTGATTTTAGCAACGGAAATCAGTCGCCAATATCAGTCGCCTGAATGTTGTTTTCTTGTAGTGATTGTGGATCTATCACAATTTCGATGATAAATTCGTTACTTTGATTCCTTGAACTTTTTTTCAAGCATTAATTAAAAGTATCATCTTACACTATCTTAATCTCTTGAACAACAATTGTTGAGTTGTTGAGATATCGACATATCTTTACTAGAATAATATATGAGATAATATCTAATAATATTAGAGTATAAGATATTTAGGTTTTATGCTCTTGAGGCATAAAACTACAAGTTTCCGATGCCTCCCGCTGGGTACGATAAATTATACACTTACAGGCAAGATTTCACGATTAACTAGACACAATTTTACATCTCGGTCTATTTGAAAAAAAAAGGTTTTACATTCCGAAAGTACTATATTTGGGACTATATGGTCCTCTTTGATTCTTTTGTTTGGTGAGTTGGAAAAGATTTATCATTTGATCAGCTTCCAACGACAAAATTCTTGGATGATTTGCATCCTGCCTAGAAGTAGAATTCTACAAGATGGTTTGTTTGATTTTTGGTTGGAGTTCAAAAAGATTGGCGTTCTCCAATATTTGAAATCAACGGATGTTTTTTTCCGTTAATTTGACTTGTCAAGTTCGAAAACAATGACGTTCTTGACAATATTGATCGACGATTTTGGCGGGTTCGAAAAACGACGGCGTTCCCGCTCGATAATATTTTTTTTTAAGCAGGTTCAAAAAGAATGATCTTCTTGTTGAAGATTGAAGATCGAGGACGGAAGAATTTTAATTATTCTTCTTTTCTATATTTGGCAAACCCATGGAAATTCGAAAATTTACCATGGGTTTGAGGGGGGTGTTAGATTATATTACGGTATATTACAATATACCGTAACCAGAATAATATGATTGTTATTGAATAAGCAATATTATGCTACTACAATTAGAAGATACAATTATTATATTTAGATTTCGAAGTAGTATAAATGCGAGATCATTTGTAAGTGTTTGAGAGACGAACTATCAAAAAAATAATTGTCTTCATGAGAATTACTCCCTACTATAATTCTTAGCATGATATCAGAGCCAGTGTGGCCGAATGTCAGGGGTTCAAACCCTGGCAGCCCCCAATATCTCACAAACTCACTAAGTGGAAAACTCAGCACATAGTATGGGGGTTCTGTACACTAACCACTCTTTCTTGGTATCAACAATTTTTAATGGAAAGTTTAACAATACGTGTAACATTGGAAACTGAAAAAAAGCTTTTAATTTCTATTTTTCCTTATATTTATTGAAAAATTTCCATTTAAATCTTCCTAACATGTACCCTTTTATGACACATTTTAGAAAAACCGTTATAACAATAATATTTTTGTAGTCATTAATGTATAACACTAAACAAATGACTTTCTTTTTAAAATCCTAAATTTAGTACGATGGAAAGTAGAGGTTTACACTAACGTGATAAGTCTTGAATAATTTAACATTGTATATCAACATCATTAAAATGATTAGAGTGATAAGATCTATGTGAAAGTAGAGTTTTACTTTTAAGTATAAATTAACTTCTTAAGATTTACAATTTTTCACGGGTACGTATTTACATTTTTCAATGTTCAGTTAAAAACAGAGAACTATTTAGTCACTCGAGCAACACAAGGCCATTAAATTTAGAATTGTTTAATTTCTCCTTATTATCTCATTTTTATTGAAAATATTTTGGTATGAATATAATACTTTTACTTTAAGAGCACTTTGTTTATATCATGCTAAATATGCTCTACGGTCCATGATCACAAAATTTGCTAATAGCATATAACATAAATTTTGTATAAGATATGATGCTTAATAATAGAATATTTAGCATGCTTAATATATGATCACAAAATT
Organism: Heliosperma pusillum; assembly: GCA_022085475.1. Classification (NCBI taxonomy): domain Eukaryota; kingdom Viridiplantae; phylum Streptophyta; class Magnoliopsida; order Caryophyllales; family Caryophyllaceae; genus Heliosperma; species Heliosperma pusillum. Next base: position 76,655 of record JAIUZE010066509.1, on the reverse strand, counting down.
AGTTGTTGAGATATCGACATATTAAGCATGCTTTCATAAGAGTATAAATTTTGTATTTTTTACTACCATATCATTTATCATATAACTATAACCTAAGTATATGAAAATTAAATAAATGACTTTTAAAATATTTTTTATTATTCTAATATTAGTATAATGGTTTAGTAGCATTCAAGAAATAATTAATTTATAGAAAAATATGATGTAGTACTTAGTATGTTATTTGTCCCACATTGAAAAATAACGTAGGTGTGGTGAATATACTACATATAAAAAGTAGAATTGTCTCACATCGAAAATTTACCTTAAGATATGGTGATCCTATGATTATAAATAGGAGTCATAATTGGAACTTATGTATCCACCCAAAAACTTTTGAGTCTCTTTAAGTATTGTCTTAGAGATCTCTTACAAGTTTGTATTATTATCTTTACAATATTGAAATTTACATCATAAAAAATTAATTTAGGAAAGTTTCATAAATAATACTTTGGATATAAAAAATTAAGTGGATAACTTTTTAATTATTATATAAAATAAAAATAATAGAAATATATATTTTAAAGAAAAAAGATGGTGTACTACTTAATATATTATTTTTCTCACATTGAAAAATAATGTAGATGTGGTAAACATTTACGTATAAATTGTAGAATTATCCCACATCGAAAAAATAACATAAAGTGGCTAATCCTATGATTATAAATACGTGTCGTCCTTAAATCTTAGCTATTAACCCAAATTTTTTCGAATCTCTAAAAAATTGTCTTAGAGATCTCTTAAAAGTTTGTAAATGTGATGAATATACTATGTATAAATAGTAAAATTGTCCCACATCGTAAAATTAACATAAGGTAGGTGATCCTATAATTATATATAGGAATCATCCTTTGACCTTATATATCAAAGTAAAATCTCCTATAATTATATATAGGAATCATCCTTTGACCTTATATATCAAAGTGAAATCTTTGAAGTCTCTTAAGTATTGTCTTAGAAATCTCTTAAAAGTTTGTGTATTATTATCTCCACAATTGTTAAATTTACATCATCAAAAACTAATTTAGAAAAGTATTATTAAAAAAAATTTAAGTATCATTACAAAAATTATGAAGATAATATAGTTACATTCGTGGTAAAAAAACCTCGAAAGTATAAAAACTCATACTATTTATTTGCACATACTTGGTGTATTTTTTAGTATGGTATTTTTCCACATTGAAAAATAATGTAGGTATGGTGAATATATTACTTATAAATAGTAGAATTATCCCACATCAGAAAATTATCATAAAGTGGGTGATCTTATAATTACAAATAGGAATCATATTTGGAAATAAAGTTTCAACCCAAAATCTTTTGAGACACTTACATATTGTCTTAAAGAGCTCTTAAAAGTTTGTATTATAATCTAAATTATAGTTAAATTTACATCATTAAATATTAATTTAGAAAATTATCATAAATAATAATTTTGATGATAAATTATTTAATGTGTTATTTGAAAAACAATGTAGCTATGGTAAAATTGTCCCACATTGAAAAATTATCATAAGGTGGAGTGATCATAAATATGATCATCTTTTTTATATTGTTAATAAAAGACTTTTAAAATATAATAAGTGACCTTTAAAATATTCTTTTATTATTCTAATATAGAAAAAGATGGTGTACTATTTCGTTTTTTATCAGTCCCACATTGAAGAATTATGTATGTATGGTGAATATATTACATATAAATAGTAAATTGTCCCACATCAAAAAATTACTATAACATATGGTGATTTATGATTATAAATAGTAGTCATCCTTGAACTTAGGTATAAACCCATAACTTTTTAAGTCTGATCTTAAGTATTGTGTTGAAGAGTTCTAAAAATTTATATTTAATCGTCACAATAGTGAAATTTACATTATTAAAAATTAATTTAGAAAAGTATCATAAATAATCATTTTGATGATAAACTACTTAATGTGTTATTAGTCTCACATTGAAAAATAATGTATTTGTGATAAATATATATACTAAGTGTAAATTGTAAAATTATCCTATGTCGAAAAATATCACGAGGTGGAGTGATAAAAAATATGATTATAAATTGGAGTCATTTTAGTCTCTTAAGTATTGTATTAATGAAACTCTTAAAAGTTTGTATTTTATCTTCACAACAATGAAATTTAAACCATCAAACTTAATTTAGGAAATTTAGGAAAGTATTATATAAGTAATAATTTTGATGGTGTACTACTTAATAATTTATTTGTCCCACATTGAAATATAATACAAGTATGGTAAATATGCTACGTATAAATAATATAATTGTCTCACATCGTAAAATTATCCTAAGGTGAGGTGATCCTATAATTATAAATAGAAGTCATCATTAGAACTTAGATATCAACCCAAATCTTTTGAGTCTCTTAGATATTGTCTTAGAGAGCTCTTAAAAGTTTGTATCCACATTAGTGAAACCTACATTATCAAAAATGAATTTAGGAAGGTATAATAAAAAAAATAAAGTGAAAAATCTTTTATTTATCTCAATATACATTTCCTATATTATATTCAAGTGATGCTTATAGTTTTATCTAAAACCTTTTACATTTTATTTCACAACAAAAATATTGTGAAAATGAGTCATCTTTTAAAGTTAGATATTCACCCAAAATCTTTTGAATCTCTTAAGTATTATCTTATAGAACTCTTAAAAGTTTGTATTATTATCCCCGCCTTAATGAAATTTACATCATCAAATTAATTAAGGAAAATATCATAAATAAAAATTTAAGAAAATATCATAAATAATAATTTAATGGTGTACAACTAAATATGTTATTTGTCCCACATTGAAAAATAATGTAAATGTGGTGAATATACTATGTATAAATAGAGGAATTCTCCCATCGGAGGAATATCACAAGCTGGAGTGATCATGCGATTATACATAAGAGTCGTCCTTGGAATTAGATATCAATCCAAAATCGTTTAAGTCTCTCAAATATTGTTTTCGAGAACTCTTAAAATTTTGTATTAATTATGAAAATAATCTAATTATAAGATTCGTAGTAAAAAAATGTTATCATTATAGTATAAAATCTCATATTATTTGTACATACTTAGTGTAATTCTTATTATGTTATATATCTCACCTTGAAAAATAATGTAAGTGTGGTGAAGATACTAATACCTATAAATAGTAGAATTGCCCCATATCGGGCAATTACCATAAGGTAGGGTGATCAACCCAAAATCTTTTGATTCTCTTAAAAATTGTCTTAGAGAGCTTAATTCTTAGGTACCTTAGATCCTTTTTCGAGTCATATAGATCAAATATAACTTGATTCCTGTCAAGGTTATTGGTAAAATATGTTTAAAATAGAAGTTGAATCAATATATTAATATTATTTTCTTATATTATAGTCTTAAAATTTCAAAAGTTTATTTTTACAAGTTAATTGTTATAATAAAATTATGAAAATGACATTAACGTAGACCCGTGCATCGCACGGGCATGAAATCTAGTGTGGTATATTATACTCTATTTTAGTAGATGGGATAGATTTTTTACCGCTTACTAAGATATTGTTCCATCAATTTATTTAAGCCGTTTCAAATATAAGAATTTGGGTAAATCTCTGTATTTGTGTCACTGTAAATGTACCCATATAGGCCATATTCCGATAGAATAGAAGTTACAAAACTACAAAAAGTCAACAAGTAGGGCCTTATAACCAATTGACCAAAGGCCAATGGGTTCTAGTTTTAACGTTTTAGAAGTGTTTTTTTTTTCAACGGTAAATATAGAGTTTACAAAGTACAAATCCGTCTCTTAGAGTGAATTCGTGAGAATTGAAGTACACCTACCGTTTGAATGAACATGAATTCCTAAAGGAAAGGGATCGGTCTTTAATGGATGGTCTTCCAATCAACATATGGTCTCAATTCATAAATACAAATACCAGTTTTCCTCAGCCAGTGTTTTCTCCTTTTGTTTTAGTCCCCACTTTTGCACATTGGTTTTTTCATTATCTTAACATCTTTCTTTTCTTAGCAAAAATTGAAGGACCGACTTTGATTATCGTGTAATATAATTATTAAGAAATCTAAAGGTTAGAGACGTCATTAAAGAACGTTATTCAACATAAAATGATTGCATAATCATTTGTAGAGCACATTCTAATTATTGAGTTGAATGTAATATAATAATTACAATCGTTGTAAATCAGAATAATTTACAACGACATTGTAAAATCATCCAAACCTAACACTTTTTCTGGGGTGCAATAAAACGGTTCGTTGTAATTTACAACGGTATTGTAATTTACAACGGTAATAAGCATTGTAATCATTTATCCAACTTTATCCAACTTAAAATGATCAAACATGAATCATTTATAGAGCACATTCTCATTGAGTTGAATAGTTTGTCCTTTTATCATATCATTTTTATGTAATCATATGTGGAAAAAAAATAGATTTATTAAAGAGATGGATCTTTTTTTATACTACAAGTATTTTATTATTTTTCAATTACACAACCGTTATATCTAAAAAAATTCCTCACTTATGATGACAAAAATATTACACAACTTTATATCATGTAAAATTAGATCAAGATCTCTTTAAGTGTTCTTTCTCTACAACAAATCGATCGGTTAAACAAAAATTAATTTATTTATTAAAGGGCATACACATCAACAAGCAATGTGAAAATTAACGAAATAAAATCCTGTAAAAAAATCAAACCATATAGATTTATGGGATAAATACTCACGACTCTAAATTACGTGAAAGGTCAATCATTTAAGTATAATGCTCGCTAGTTCACTCTTCTAAAGCCCATGTTATAACACCAACATTTATTCAGGATCCTTTAAGAAGGCGTTCCCAAAAAACTAGGGTTGTAACCATCTCGGTTTTCCGAGACAGTTCATAATAAATCTTCAATAATACTCCCTCTATTCAATTCCAAATACAACATTTCTCTTTTACACGTTTGCCAACGCACGAATTGTAACTTAAATATCTCGAGTTTTACATTATAAAAAAATATAAAAATTTGATATTCTTATTGTACTTATAAAGGCGAATCAAACAAGATCCCACATGACCATATTTTATCTTACATATTACAAGAAATCGTAAAGATTCTCTTCACTCATGAATAGTGTCAAAAAAAGAAATGTTGTATTTGGACTTGAATGGAGGGAGTAGAACAATTTAACTAATTGATAAAGAACTGAGTGCAAATACTTATTACAAAAACCCAAAAGTAGTCCAAAGTATAACAGCGAAATTAATCAACTACAAAACTGCCTAGAACTAATAAGTGAATTCAACTAAGTGAAAGTTTCAGTGACAGCATCCCTTCCCCAATTCGCAGCCACGCGCATCCGATCAGCACATGTTAGACTCACTGCTCAGATCACTATTAGAGCAGAAATATCAATCAGATCGTTATTAGAGCAGAAATATCAAATAGATCACCACAGGTAGTTTAGAAAAGATTTAACACATGGAAGCACACACGCCAACCAAAAGGTCGAGTACAAATAATCACCATACAAGCGAGATACAATTGTGACAGCAATACATATGCACAAAAACAAGCCACAATCCTCAGTCTCAACAGTAATCAATGGACCTCAAATTACACGACGAATGTGCTCGTCTATATGAATTAATGAACTCCAATCATACGGCGAACATGCTTGTCCACATTCATTATCATGCGTGCTACGAATCACATGTCATGTCGTCTTACCCAGCTCTTAAATGATCACGTTTCTCTTGTGGCGGGCACACAGAAGGAGACCCTTGGAGCATCCGCGATCAACGGAACCGGAATCAGCGACTCGTACTGATCCCTCATCATAACAATACATAAATCTCAAATCCATATTAACAGTCTCAATTTCACAATCAATCAAACAATGGCAAATGTTGTCACATAATTATAGACAATCAACAATAATATCAATCACAAAGTTGAGTAGAGATTATCCCTACTTTAGCAATCTGCGAAAAAAGCAAGAAACATTCCTTTGTGAATTCGTTACCTACATCGTATAATTCATACAATTACTACAAGACTCTAATAAAAGACTTATACAATAAAGAACTCCCCAATTCCAAAAAGTCTAGGGTTGGTATCAAGCAAAATGGCTAAAATATAATTACCAAATGAGATTGTTATAGATAAAACAATAATTAATCAAGAATTTACCACCTAATAATCACAAGATTTAATTGTAAGAGAAATCCTTACCCTTGAAAAGTCAATCACACTCAATCTCTCTTTAGAAGGTTTTAAAAGGTAGAAGAAGCGTAAAGTGTATTTAGGGACTGCTCTTAAGGCTTAAAAAAGGTTTAACAAAATGTATAATTATAACCCACGATCAACAAAACAAGAAAACTGTCAAAAACGTTGAACTGTCCGACTCGGTCGAGTGATCATAACCCACTCAACCGAGTGGCACCCACTTGACCGAGTCCCTCGACTACTCGATCGAGTTACAAAAAATAGGATCGGGAGCCTCCAACCCGCTCGGTCAGTGGGGAGCAAGTCGTCTTTTTCCCATCATATTACATCGTAATTAATCAAGAAAATAAGAAACATGTAGGTGACTTGGCAGTGACGTGGCTGATTGCCATTTTTTTCCGACATGGTGTAACCATTTGTTTACTAAAATATTACAAGATAACCCTACATTTTTTTTAAAACACACACTTGGAAACATGCTTTGTTAACGGAAAAAATTACTGAATAAAAGTTAAGAATCAAGTTGATAACTTGATAAGTAATACTCCCTCCAATTAAGTACGTTGTTCCCTTTTCTTTTGGACACAAAGAATAAGGAAATCAATTTGGACCACACAAAACACACTACCCACATTCAATTAAACTTAGATCACACAACTAGTCACAAATAAGGAAAGAGGGAACATCACCACACTTAGCTCAAAATAGAAAGAGGGAACAACATGGTTAATTGGAGGAAGTAAAAGAGTTCAATTTTACCATATATATTTTGTAAAAATTAGGGATATCTTGTAAAATTTGAAAAAATCAGGGTTATCTTGTAAAAAAACAAATTAAAAACTAATTTGACCAAATAAATTAGTCTAATGGTGATAACAAGTTGAGTTGAGCCCGAGCTTGACCTTGCTCGGATTGTGCTCATGAAGAAAAATTCGAGGTCGAGCTGATGTCGAGCTCACTCAACCTTCAAAAGTTTTTGCTCATCAAAGCTTGCGGACTTTAACCTGAGCTCGAGCTTATATAGTACCCTCAAATTTTCCTTTTTTCTTCTTCTTTTTTTACCTTCAATAATATGATTCAAAAGTTACATATAAAAATATTGCGTAATAAATGACTACACTTGATAGGGTGATACAAATGTTGGAGTAAGTGTCCTCAACAATAGTGCGATCACATAATTAAATCTCGATAATAAGAATACAAAAGGGATGATGAATATTATAGTCAACTGGTCAACATAAATCGGTAACGATTGGCTCAATTGAGTTTGACGTTACTGTCGTATGACGGTGGTGATCAGTTGATCCCTTGAGGTCACACCTAAAAGACAATCCCCAAATCATGTACATTAATTAATTGTATAGTGATACAGATTAATTAATCCCTTAATTTGAACAGTTTTAAAGTGAGAATTATATCTTATTGTAATATGAATAAATAAGATTCATTTTGGTAATTTAATTGTTATATTACTAAGAATGCATCATGTTTATGAAACATTTGAGATAAGTGAAATTGGTCGATTATAATTACAAACTGTTGTAGATTATATTAACCAAATATGAGATGACCCATTTTATTTACATGTAATTAATAAATGTGACTTAAAATGTTAAGTCTAATTATTTGTTATGAAATTGCATTTAAATTGGTTAAATGCACATTTGTAAGCTAAATTACATGTTACATGTCGCATATCACACTTGTGACACATGACAAATTGCAAAAATAAAATGGACACCCTTGTTAATGGGTGCACCGGTTTTGGATGGGGTAGGGTAGTGTTTAGGTGTTGATTATTGTTCTAATTGAGAATTAAACATAATCATGACAATTTAGACCTAAACACTCAACCTATTTGCATTGTTAAGAACAAAAATGAAAAGACAACACTCCACCCATGTGGTGTGGGTGGTGGCCGGATGCCACATGCATCAACAAGAGGATTTTTCCCTCTTATATTGAGCACTCCATTTTCATTTATATTCACTCATGCAAACTCACTTATCTCTCTAGTTTTTCCTCTACGTTCTCACTAAACTTAAGAAGTACTAAAACTTGAAGTTCATATTTCTAATAACATTACTAGTGTAGTAATAAGAGGTTATTAGATTTAATTTAAGGGAGACTACATTTTATACTAGTGTAGTATTTTGTAGAGATTAAGGGTTGTCTTGGGTGCTACTAATTGGAGAGTTTCTAATTTGAAACTTGGAAGATCATCCTCATATTACTAGCTTAAGAACAATATTTGAAAGGAGTTCAAATATTGTGCCCATATTACTTCATAATCAATGTAAGAAATTGTTCTTTCCTTATCTTTTGTTATGCATGCATAAGATTTATTTAGTTTAAGAGTAAACTAATTGTAAAATGATATTAGAAGTGTCTAATATCGAGTTTAAGAAACTTACAACAAATATATATAATAATTACGGAAAATTCACGTGGTACCCCTGAGATTTGCCATTTTGCACGAAATACCCAAAATTTTGATTTAAAAAACTTTAAGAGGTCATAACACGTGTTTACGAGATCATAAAGTGACGATTTTGTTTTTCAAATCGATCATATTTCCAAGAACTACGAATTGAAAAAACAAATTATTGTATTTGGATCCCGTAGCTAGTAGTTATTGCATGTCAAAGTTTTTTTGACCGAACAAACTTTGAGCGAGCATATCTCTTGGTTACGAATTCCGAACTCGACAATTTTTTTTTTCAAATCGTAGTACTTGGAAAGGCGATCGATTTGAAAAAAAAATCGTCACTTTCTGATCTCGTAAACACGAGTTATGACCTCTTAAAGTTTTCTAGATCAAAATTTTGGGTATTTCGTGCAAAATGGCAAATCTCGAGGGTACCATGTGAGTTTTCTAGATCAAATTTTTTTTTAAAACACACACACTTGGAAACATGCTCCCTTAACGGACAAAATTGACTGAATAAAAGTTAAGAATCACGTTGATAACTTAATAAGTAATAATACAGTACAATTTTAGCATATACTCCCTCTGTTTTTTTATATGTCATTCTCACTTTTCGAGACACTTCTTTCTCTCTTCAATATCTCTCAAAATATAAGAGTAAACATAGTGAAATGTATACTCATTTTAAAGCTCTATTAATATGGAATTTTATGATATAATTTTTAGACAAATATATTTTTGTAAAAATTAAAGTTAAAGGCTCACCTCGAAAAACAAAAACGTCATATAATGTGAAACGGAGGGAGTATATTTTGTAAAAAGTAGGGATATCTTGTAGAATTTGAAAAAATCGGGGTTATCTTGTAAAAAAACAAATTAAAAACTAATTTGACCAAATAAATTAGCCTAAGGGTGATAACAAGTTGAGCCGAGCCCGAGCTTGTGCTCATGAAGCAAAATTCGAGGTCGAGCTGATCTCGTGCTCACTCGACCTTCAAAGTTTTTGCTCATCAAAGCTTGCAGACTTTAACTCGAGCTCGAGCCTATATAGTGCCCTCAAATTTTCCTTTTTTTTTTCTTTTGTTACCTTCAATAATATGATTCGAAAGTTACATATAAAAATATTGCGTAATAAATGACAACAATTGATAGGGTGATACAAATATATATATAATAATTATGGTAAAATATTTTTATGAAAATTTAGAACAAGTTTTTGTCTAATTACACATGTTTGAGCTGCTCGCGAGCATTTCAAGCAGAGTCGGCGTTAGCTCGGCTTCATTCGTTAAGTTCTCGATCTGATACCGAGCACGAGTTAATCATGCACGAGTTGAGCTTTGACCGAGTCGAGCTCGATCTGCTCATCAACTATCTCTTCTCATTTTCACCCCTAATTTAGTCGACATGCTTGCCAAATAGAGCTTTAAAAGGAGAGACGAGAGTGCCGCCAGCCACCATCTAACTTTCCAATGGTACCACTTGTTATAAGTTACTCAACTTATCCCCATATTCCGAGTAATTTTCTTACATTTTCGATGAAAGAAATTTCATACAATAATAAACAAATGACCGGAATAAAGTAATATTTTTATGTGTTTGAATTTAAATTGTCTCTAGACAACCATTCATATGGTGACAAGTAAGTGTACCATGCATTAATAATTCATTTATATATCGTCATATAGACTCATAGAGTCATAGCAGTCCAAAATTGTCACCCATATATTTGTTCTTTTAAGAATAAAATCACTAAAATTATTTGATTTCGTAGTCATTCTTCTTCCTTTAATTCTTCATCTCTCTAAAAAAAAGACACCCACTTGCTTCTTTCTCTATCTTATTACTTCAAACTTTGTCATCTTTTTTCTTTACTTCATTCATTCATTCTCAATTCATATTCATTTCCAACCAATTGAATTATGAAGGTATATATCAATTCCCCTTTTAATTATATTTTATTTTATGCTTAAGATTCTTCTTTCTTGATTTATGTTACCTTATTAATGAACAGATTCTAAAGTACTTACACTATCCCTTTCTTATGCTTTCTGAATAAAGTAGTTAAAGTTTTAAGGTTTATTTGTTTAGAGAATCATTGTTACTATTTTTAATGAAATGATCTCCAGAATCTTTCCTCTTTTGGATTCTTAATGTTACTTTAATACCTTATGTCACGTTTTGAGAATTTCATTTGGGTTATTAGTTGTTGATAATTGTATGATTTTGCTTTGAGTTAATCACTAGTTAAACAGTCCGATGTAATGTTTTTTTACTGATTTCAGCTGTTTCATTTCCATCAGTTATAACTTACGGAGTATAAGTTAACTCAGCCTGTTAAAAGTAGTTACGACATGCTCATTCTGTTGTTTTATATATGATTTTCTCATATTTCGAGCACTTTTCTCTTCAATATCTCATAAAATATAAGGCTAAAAAATAATATGGATATACTCATATGAAAAAGTTTTTTTGTAATAACTTTTTTGGTTTAATTTTTACAGTTTTAAAACAAATATATATTTTGTAAATATTAAAGTCAAGCCTTAGCTAGAAAAAACAAAATGTCATATATAAAAAAACAGAGGGAGTATTTTATTTTATTTTGAGATTATTATATTATTTCTTCTTGAAATATAGCATGTTGGCCTAAAAAGGGTACTAGGTATCGTGACGATCAGTCACTTCGAACCCCTCTAGCCTCTCCCTTGTATATTATACAGTACTTGTTTTGCGCCTTATTTGACACAAAAAAAAAAGTGGGTCCTAGCCTGCTAGGTAATGCTCGAGATTTAACCTAGTAAACTCCGGGAGTAAATGAAATGGTTGCGACTTTTCACCAATATAAAAAGGAAAAACCCTCTTGATTACCCAATAGGTTAACCATTTAGTCTATTGCGTTCGATGATGTTAATTTAAAGTGTCTTTTGGTTGTCTAACAGAAAATCGTATTAAAATTGGATTTGGATGATGTTAAGGCGAAGCAGAAAGCACTTAAGACCGTCTCTACTCTACCAGGTATATATACCATAAATTCTAAACTCTACTCTAAATTAAAGTCTCTAATTTAAATTGTTCAATAAAACGATCTCATATAAGATCTGTCTAACAACAAAAAGTTCAATCGTATTTTATTTTATATTTTTTTATACTAATAAGACGATTCTATAAGGGACTTCTTGTTCAATACTTAGACATTTAAGATCAGTCGATGAATTAGATTATACTTCCTCTGTCTCAATAGATACTTCTCTATGTGACTTTTTTGGGAGGGGATTTTTGAAACAAAGATAACTATTGATTGGGACGGAGGGAGCAATCTGTAAAATTTATTTACGATTTTACCATGACGTTGATTGATGAATTAGTTGCAAATTTAAAGTGGTCCTACAATCGATTTTAGTACAATCCTCTGTTTTCTTTCTTGGTGAAACTTCATGCATAGTCTCTTCTTTTGTTATTGTCCCTTAATGCGTAGCCCATTATTTGTTGGGTGACCCTGATTGGTCCAACTGCTTCTTTTGTTTTAAGCCTGCTTCTTTGTTGGCCATACGATTATCATACTACATACTTAAAATTATGTAAAATTGACTAAATTTGAGTGATTTGGACCATAACTTTGGACCTCCCTTTTAATTAAATGTTCTACTTTTGTGGTTTAGAATTAACAAACTTTTTTACGGGTGAAACGATCTACAGTCGATGAGTTTTAGGAAAACGTTTCACTCGCATATCGAATGTAATAAGTCCTAGTGCTTAGTTTAGTTAAACGATACTCCGTATGTCGATATGAAAGATGTTTTTATGGTAGTTTGGAATTCTAATAATTTTGTTATGTAATCACGAGAGTTATAGTACGGAGTGTCAAATAGAGGATGCGATTACTTAAACAATGCTCTTCATATTGGCATTATTGTTTCGATTTTTAGGGATAGATTCTATCGCAATGGACATGAAGGAGAAGAAGTTAACTGTGATTGGCACGGTGGATCCAGTCAGCGTGGTGAGTAAATTGCGTAAGCATTGGCCTACAACGGACATAATACTCGTGGGACCAGCGAAGGAGCCCGAGAAAGAGAAGAAGGAAGAGCCGAAGAAGGAAGAGGAGAAGAAGGAAGAGCCGAAAAAAGAGGAGGCGGCTAAGGACGATGGAAAGAAAGAAGAGCCAAAGAAAGACGAGGAGAAGAAAGACGAGGGTAAGAAAGAAGACGGTAAAAAGGAGGAAGAGAAGAAACCCGACCCTGTTTTAGAACTTGTGAAAGCTTATAAGGCATATAACCCTCAAATGACTACATATTATTATGTCCAAAGCATGGAGGAGAATCCAAATGCTTGCACTATTTGTTGAGAAAATGTGGAATAATGTATCTCTTCCTTCATTGATGTCTTCATTAAAATGCAATTTGTATAGAATTTTATGATGCATCCATCTTGTGATCTATTCAAGAGTAAACTAAGGTTATTGGATGAGTAGTATCTTGAATAAAATTTTTGGTAGGTAGTATTTGTGTTAATTTTATGTAAAACCACCATTGTATGTAGTCCATGAGATTAACTTGTTGCATTTTTTAGTTCTTTTGCATATGGTGTGGCTTATTATTGAACAACAAGTCTCATTGAAAACCGGTATATCCGTTTTCAATGAAGATAAGTCGAGTTACCTCTCACAAAGTAGCAAGTGGAAGGATGCAACCCAACACGTACTTATGGAAGACAGATATGCCTGTCTTCAATGAGAATTATAAGAATGTGGATAAATCAATAAGCCATTTAGGTCAGATCTTAACTTCCACAAAATCTCATTGAAAGCGGACATAATTCGTCTTTAATAAAGACCTCTCACTAATACCAAGTGGGAGAGCACCTGGAAAAATGTCCTCTCACTTGTTCTTTTTTGTGAGAGATCTTTCTAGAAGACGGATTATGTCCGTCTTCAATAAGATAGATTGTTCACCTTTCTAACTATATGGAGAACGTAATTGAATGAATATGGAGAAGAGGTGTACTCAACTGTTGAGGTGGACAGCAAAGAGGACCCATGTCACATAGGATGACAGTGTAGTGCCCTACAATGTCGAATCTGCTCAATAATGTGACTAAGGTGGGACTATTTGCTATTCCCTCGTTTTTTTCCCTATCTTCAGATATTTAAAGTATAGTTATAATATTACTCAAAATATATATACCTACAAAATAAATCAAGTTATTGAAACAATGCTCTCATATAAATATTGTACAAACACAAAATACATATTTTAATTAGTTAACCATTTTCCTATTTATATAAGCCCGCATTTGTATTAAAATGATCCCGAGACAAGTTTGACGATCACACCACCGGAATGATCGCTTTTGTGGTAAAACCGGTCTTAGTGTATCGTTATTTCTATTACGTAGTAGTTTAGAAACTCACTTCGTACATATTACTTATTTACTTGTACTATATAAGTGACTGCATCAATTACCCATATAATAAGTTATAACCATTTCACTCGTTGACCTCTTTAATCTCATTAGTGGTCATCATAGTTCAAACTAAAACAACCAATGTAATTTCTATTACAAACTGACCGAACTTCATAAAAAATTAGTACTCCATACTTGCCATATAAGAAAACACAAATTCTCATTAAAGACAGCTTGGGTTGAATAATGCTCGTTTTCAGTGAAACGAACGGATAAAAAACTAGAAAGAAAGATAGCAGCCTCTAATTAATGATATCGTTTATTCAACACCATGCATGTTGTGGCCTTATAAGTACAAACAAATTGCATTGATGACCCAGATTTGGCGGCTTTTTAACTCTAGCTTCTACTTGACATGTAATCAACATGTCATCCTATGCTACGGAATATCTTGCAAATTACACTTTCATATCAATTCAAACACAAATTCTCATTTGTGACGGACACTATCCGTCGCAAGCTTAAGACGGATACCATATTCTCTCACAAAATACCCATCAAGGGTGAGTGGAGAAACACATGGGGGGTGCCCACCTTGTCCCCTCTACCCATTTTCTCTCACAAAATACCCGTCGCAAGATCCGATCCGTCGCAAGCAAGACCTACTGCAATTCAAAACTATTCCATCTTTTTTGGAAATCAAAATTCGAATTTACAAGCTATTAGAAGTAGAAGAGTAGTAACTCGACCTGGACAGTGGGTCAGGCTGGGACATAACCGGGTTGGGTTAGGGGGAAGGGAGCCCGATCCCACACTACGGGGTAGAGGGTTGCGGGTTGGGCCGGGCCGGGCTGGGGAATTGGTGGTTCTGAACCCGACCGCTTGGGAAAAAATGACCAAAAATGGGTGCGGGCCAGCGTGGGCTGGGGGTGTGGGTCGGGGAGAATGGAGCTCGGGCTCGGCAAGTCTTGGAGAGCGGGTTGGGCGGGTTAGCATAGTGGGTTGGCGAGCCATAGGGGATGAGGCCCGGTGGGACGGGCCAACCAGTGTGGACCGGGCTGACTCACACCACTGTCCAAATCTAATAGTAACTATCCACATTTTAAAATTGTACCAACATAATTGCGAGCTTAAGTTAAAGTTGTACATAAATTTCCGTTACGAATGAAAATAAATACAAAAAATACCAATTACCGAATCACATATCTCATACTCCCTCCTAGTCGGTCATTTCTTCCCTCTTTCCTTATTGGGTAAGTCGGGTTTTCTTCCCTCTTTCCTTTTTTGGATGTGGGGTTATGTGTTTTGTGTGGTCTAAATTCATTTGTATGTGGGGTAGTGTGTTTTGTGTGGTGCAAATTCATTTCCTTAATTTTTGTGTAAAAGAGAAAGGGGAAGAAATAAGTGACTAGGAGGGAGTATATTATTCTGAGCTACAACTAGTATATAACCCCTACTTTTAGAAGGGGGGCAAGTCGGACAACTATACTTAACTAATCAAAAACTGAAAGAAATAGATTAAGACCTTGCTTTTAGGCCTTATTTCATTCCAATTCAGTTTTAATAAAAAAATCTCGGTTTATAAATGGAGTTCAACTAGTAACAAAACACTTCCCTGCAGTAACAATTTACGCCATACTCCCTTTATTTTGCTAACCAAACTACTTCGTATCACCTAATAAAGTAATGGCTTTTTCATGTTTGGAGAAGCCAGGATTAAAGTTTATATATGGAGACTTACGTTACCAAAAATAATAAACGGTTCTTAACTTCTCAAATCAAATAGAAGGGGTCGTCGTTGTCTACGTGTATTTGTAGAGGTCAAAATCCAAAATCATGAGTAGGAATTTCACGTCTTTGTCAACTTTCAAGTGTCCCCGACTATCTAACCTCCTAACGTTATAAAGTTATTCATGCAAATTATGGTCGGTTTGGACACTTGAGAAGGTCAAAATTAATGTATTGGTTCCATTAATTTGCACATTTGAATCATGATGATCGAGTTATTATCACATTAATTCTCATATAGTCATATTAAAATCATGAACGAGTTGTTATATATGGTGGGAATTAAATTTACTGCCGAAAAACACAATATGGTTAAACCATTTTATATGGTTTACTGGTTTGAAAAACACTCTAACTCGAAAAAAGGAAAATTGTAATACTCCATGTGTGGAGTTATTAAACCTGACAAAATCAACCCGACTCAATTGACCTAACTCGAAAAGGCTGACCCGAGACCCGAAATTGAAAGGGGGACTGTAACCCTACAACGTGACCCGAAACCTGAATTGACCGGACCCGATCCGAACATGACCTGAAGTGTGTTGACCCAAAACTGACCCGACGACCCAAAATGACCCAATCCAAAACCACTAACCCGAAAATGACCCGAAATAATATAACTTTAATTGAACAAAAAAACTTGAAATGACTAAACTCACGTTCTTTTTCTTACTTACTGACCCGAAATAACCCGACCCGTTAACCCGATCAACTTACTCGAAAAACACCCGAAACAACTCGACTCGACCTGAACTAACCCGATAATATGATAGACTCAAACTAACTCGACCCGAATTTACCCGACCGGACCAGATCTGATTGACACGTTTGCCAGGTCTTGAAGTTACCTCCTTAAAGAGGTCAATTGATATGTTTAAATGATTATTGATTACTACTTAAAGAGATTGAAAATACTACTTATATAAACAAAGTGTACTTTCTTTTCTGGTTTAATAAAAAAGAATTTCACACTTGCGGGTTTGGCTGAAAGGGTTCTCGCGATGCACTTAAGATTTGGGCCGGAGTATTACAAGAACACCATATTCATTCTTTTCACGACGTTACTTACTCCTCACTTTACTAGTGATTACCTCTTCGTGACACAAAAGAATATAGATAATAGCTACTCGTATGTATTACAAAATAAATGGCTCATCCTTTTTTTTTTTTTTATTATAGTGACCAAATCTGAAACTTACATTAGCGTAAACAAAAACACGAAATGTAGCTCATTTGGTACAAAGTTGGAATTTAATTAATAACTCACACTTGCACATAAAAATACACATTATTGAAAATCTAGGCTACAAGTGCATAGTACCTACTACCTTATTTTTGCAAATGGATAGAACACATACACATTATATGACATATACTTGTGCAACTACTTTGTGATCTAAGGCTAAGTATGATAAGGATATAGTTTGGTATATGATGTTCTTAATGTCACCAATTATAAATAATTTAATTATGTCCCGTACGATTATCATTACATATGCACTTCATTTGGCCTTACATATTTAATTTATCTTATTGGTTTAACTAGTCAAAATTTGTGACGTCTCTTATGTATTATAATGGTAAAGTGCTACGGAGTATTTATAATAAAAGAGTATTCAATAGTTGTATAAAATTTGAACTAAAATAAATTTACTTCATCCTCTCAAAAAATTCTTTAAGCTTTACGCAATCTTTACTAACGAAAATAAAAGGTGAACTTATTTTGAGTAGAATTTTATTGATTATGAAAAATGATAATTTTAACAATGTTGGTGAGAGTATTCAAGTACAATTGATTCACAACCACAACTTCTAACAAACACAAAAGTTGTTCGGTCGTTTGATGTGGCGCTGAAAAAGATTATAACAAACTTGAAGCGAAAAAAAAAAAAGAGATTATAACAAACTCATCTTAACTTGTTTACGGTTGTAATAGAAAATTCTAGCTCCTTATTTCATCATTAAAGATAGTAGTCATGTAGTCAGGCCGGGTTCGGGCTGACCCGGTGGCAGGCCGGGCTCACCTGGTCCGACCCGGACCGAACCTGTGTGGGGGGCAGGCTTGGGCGGGCTGCTGGAGGAGTGACCCGGGCCCGGGCCTGAGCTAGGCGGACCGGGCTCGCGACCTGTGTTGTTTTTTATATTTTTCATATATAAAAAGGGTCGACCGAGCTGACAAAACTGAACCAAGGCCCGGCCAGAGGGGTCGGTGGGGACCGGGCTAGACCGGCCCTGGCCACGGGCCGGGTTAAATTAGTCCCGATGGGCGTGTCGGGTCGGGCTGACCCACCCTTTTCCCCATGACTAAATGATAGTAATGTACTAATATCTCAACACATCCCCCCAGTAAAACTTGATAGGAGAAAATAGGTCCTCTTCTTTTTGCGTGAATTTTTTTTTGAACTTTTCTGCATTGAGAATAAAACTTTTATAAACACTTATAAGATCTGAACTAAACTTGTAAAATCTGAACTTGAACCGAATTTAATGGAACTGAACTGAACTTTTCTGAATTGTACTTATAGGAGCTGAGCTTTTATGAATTGAACTTATAGGAGATGAACTTATATATAAATATAGGAATGAATTGAACTGGACTTTTATGAATTAAACTCATAGGAGCTGAATTTTTCTGAACTGGTGACTTTTGATTTATAGCAAGCATTAGGATGCCTTATGATTCGTAGTAAGCATCGGGATGCCTTGCAATTTGTTGCAAGCGCCCATGATTGTGATTTAGATTGATTCATGTGATTGTATTGAATTTAGTTGATTACATTGTGCATATGTATGATCATGTGGGCTTTGTCACTCGTGTTTTTTATGTGTTGCGTATTGATTTCTCTACTCAACTTTGGTTGTCGTGTTTTGTCTCTTGTGAAATAGTTTTTAAAAACTATATATCTAATGTGATTCACTTACAATTTCCGCTTGTGGTGATCAAGTAGATTAGTATTTCAGGTACTGCTTTAGGAGATTGATAATGATGCATGTGGTGGGGCCATGGGCGATCGACTTGTTCATATAGGCGTCGAGTTGTATTTTGGTAGAGATGTTAGTTATCACTAGTAGCTTTCCGCTTGGAATATTGGAACATTCAAGTTTTTGGATTTGGATATTGGACTTCAATTTGATGATTTAGAACCTTTCCTTTGAATTGGATTGTAATAATTATTAAACTTGATCTTTAATTTGTTTCATGATGGTAACTTTTGATGTCGGACTTGGAAAAATCGTAGATGTAACATCCCTATTCATCTTGGCCGGGGGAATGGGGGTGCTACAGCCAAAATAGAAAACTGTAGCCCCTTTTGTTCAACTCCAGGCTCCCGCAGGTGAAATATCCATCTTCCAAATGATGTTTGTACTTTCGATTTTTATAATAAATTTGAGGTATGAAACAAATGTACAAGGCTGCGGTTAATTTTTTTTTCTTGCATATGGGTTTAGCGAAGACTATTTGGTAGTGTAATAAGTAAAAAATATGCTTCAAAGAAAATGTTAAAATTTACGAACATGCATTAATGAAACACTTCTCATTTAAGGCGAGCATTATCCGTATTAGACTTAAAACGAGTCAAATACATACAAAGTCACCCCACTTGTTGTCCATAATATATCAAAAAAATTTCTTCATTCTCATCATGTGATAGTATTTGATATGTCTTAAGCATGACTTACTCTTACAAGTATCTTTTGGACAAAGGACATAAGTATTTATGATTGAGTTTTGTTTCTTTCGAACATGCCTTGTCAGTTGTCACAAGCAGACCTGGCAAAACCAACCCGACCTAAAAAGGCTGTCCCGAGACCCGAAACTAACCCGAAACCCGAATTAATCCGACCCGACTCGAAGTTGACCCGAAGTGCGTCAACCCGAAACTAACCCGACGACTCGAGATGATCCGATCTGAAAATGACCCGAAAAAATATAACTCTAATTGAACAAAAAAGACTTGAAATGACTATATGCACCTTTTTTCTAAATTATTGACCCGAAAATGACCCCAACCCGAAATAACCCGACCCGCTGACCCGAAACTAACCCGATCAACTTACCCGAAAATCACCCGAAACAACGCAACCCGACCCGAACTAACCCGATAATTCGATAGACTCGAACTGACCTGACCCGAATTGGCCCCACCCGAATCCGATCCGATTGACCTGTTTGCCATGTCCAGTCACAAGTGTCTTTTGTACCTCATCTGTATTCTGTACCAATAGAAAAGAAGAAAAAAATAAGGCAATGCCGAGTAAGTTTCGTATAAGACAGTAATCAATACTACATATAATCCGATAAACAAGGGGTAGTAAGGTAATGACAATAACATATAAAATTCATATACTATATAATTTAAATGTATATAGATTTAATTATTTAGCATATCAATATAATATACGTACGAATAATAGATAGTATAGATTCTTTGTTTAGGTTCTTTACAAAGTCAAATGTATAGAAGAAGCCCAATATCTGATTATCATTTACGAATGAATGGCGAGCTAGGAATAATATATCGTCAGCCCATAAGTATCTAGCTGTGGGCCCAAGCGTACAATATTTTAAGCCCAAGATCATACGAGAAACCTTTTCTGCATTAGTAACAGTGACCACTAGTCCAGTAACCACCATTGTAATTGCAGTAACAATAGTAAGGTGTCAATCTATGATACACACATTTAATATCATCCTTTACTCACAAGGTGATATCGAGATTGGATATTACCTTGTGGCGCTAGTGATGGAATCGGGATTTACAGTTCTAAGGGCAAAATATTTAAGCAAGAGCGAACATATAAAAGAAAAGTTTGGGTTTAGTGTTTTCATTTTCTAGCGAGAACAAACGCCTTACTAGCTCTTCTCTATCTAGCTACACGTCCATTCCTTCTCACGAGATATCTTGTTGTTACAAGATTTCAACAAGATATCTGTCATCAAATATTTTGGGTTTTTCTATAAGGTATATTAGCATGAGGGTCTATTATTTTGAACTTTAGGAACTTGCTGGATTTATTTTAATATGGACCGAAGTTCTCTTTGGATTTTTCATTTTTTCCTTTAATTATACTCAATTACTTGGTTAGTTGAAGAGATGAAAAAAAAAAAAAAAAAAAAAAAAAAAGTAAATGACATTTTTGGATGTAATGGAGTGAAAATAGGAGAAATATGATTAATTATGTATGGAGTAAGTTTTAAGCATGCTTGTTTTTTAAAAGAAATTTAAGTTATTTTGTAGGATTTTCAAAAAAGAGGGTTACCTAGTAGAGCATATACTAAAATGTTATCAGCCTCGTAAGCTAATTAATTAACGGATAAACTGACGATAAAAAAGTTATAAAAAAAAAATGACCAGCTTTTAAAAGTGGTCACATTTGAACATAATATGATCACTATTTACGGTGAAGTGGTCATTTATCTTATTGTATTTTACAATACGATAGTCACACACAATAGCTACTAAAAATCCATTGTTTTGTATAATCCACATTTTATTTATTCTTATACACGTCAAAGTTACAATCAAACATACTCAAATAAATTTCATACAATATTGTTCAATTTTACTTAAAATGTTACAATAATGTGTTCCATAATAGTAGCACTTTTAAAATTTTAAAATAATTCGAGTTTTTCTAACTTGTACCCTAAAAACACACGTTAATAAGTTTAATATGAAAGTATTTACAAGATATTCTCATGCAAAAATGCAAGTATAAAGTTACTTTTACCATAATTAATGAATTCTATATTAAGCTCCCACATTAGATCGAACCGGATCGATAAATAGAATAAACTTTCATTAACTTATAACATGCTCTTAACCACACTTAATATATTAACAACATCAACTATTAATCACTTTCTCAAATGAGATTACGATCATCACTGAATTAAACGTAACCCTAGCTTAATTAGTGAGTATAGTGATCTAATCTCGCCTTAATTAGCTAATTAACCTTGTAATTAGCATCTAGTTAAATGACACAATTACACAATAATCCTACATACATATTACGAAACATAATACACATTACATTACTAAACAATAATTAATGATACTATGTCTTCATAATCTAGGTCCTGGCCTTAACAAGGGGAGATTGAGGAGATAGGATACTAGTATGTGGTGACATAATACTTTCATCGAATCTTCGATTGTTAAAGCTAAGTCGGAGATCCATTTGGCCTCGCTTCTTCTTGATACTATTAGTGGCCGGCAGTGTCGATTTCTTCACCTTACCACGGCTCACAAAGGACCTAATTCGGTCTAGTGCAACCTCAACCGTGTCATCATCCATGTTGGCGAAGCACACCCTGAACCACCCTGGCTCGGAACAAAGAAAAGACGACCCTGGTGACACATTGATCTTAACATCATTTATGATTACTCTCCATAACTTCAATTCTCCTTCTATTGTGACTTCTTCTAATAGATGCCTTAAATCCATCCACACAAATAACCCTGCATTTCCCTTTAGGCATCCTATTCCAATCTCGGCCAACTGGGTCGTGAAATACTGGTGCCTGCAGTGACGTAGCCAGAACTTTTAGTAACTCGAAACTCCAAGTATAAACCATACGGCGCAATGGAGTATTTTTGTTTTTCACAGTGTTCGTTTATTTACCTAAATACCTTGTACATTTACCTTGTACCTTATACAAGATTTTTCTTTTGTAAGGGTCGTTGTATATATCATTTTCCCTTAATTCAATTAGTCTCATTTGACATTTTAGCAAGAAGAGTATGTAGGTCAAATAATTGATTATAGTTGGCTAGTAATAATCATAAATATGAGAAATTAATCGAGTTGTATTGTACCTTTGTAACAATCTTTTTCTACTCTCGACTAAGAAGCGAGCAATGAAAGCATCATCAGAAAGCAACCCTGCGAGCATGTGTTGAGTCTGAGAAGAAACAAGCCCGAAACTTGACATTCGACGGGCAGTTGAGACAACTCTATCATTATAAGAGTAAATGATCCCAACTCTAAAACCAGGCATACCCATGTCCTTGGAAAGACTATATAGTATATGAACAAGATCATGTTTAATATGAGGCATATCCTTTAAAACCTCGGCAACACTAATAAACCTTGGTGTACTAAACACGGTCGTTGCATATATTTCGTCACACACAAGGTGAATATTTTTGGCATTGACGAACGTTAATAACATCTTTAAAGTGTCCTTGTCTAGGATCGTCCCTAAAGGGTTGGACGGGTTAGTGATTATAACACCCTTGATTTTAATGTTCTTCATTAGGGCATCCTCGTAAGCAGTTTGTAACGCTTCCTTAGTAATTTTGAAATTATTCGAGCTGGAACACGTAAATGGGATTAGATTAATTCCCGTTCTCCATCTCAAATCGCGATTAAATCTGCATGAACAATGGAAATATTAGTCATGCATGGTTAGTGAATAATTGTTGATTAGTGAAGAATAATTAACTCGTAGTGTATAGAGGATTCTATACACCGAGGGTAAACGTAGCTTTTTCGACTAAATGTTACGCACTCCGTATATCGTTTTCATGGTTTCCTACACGGATAAAATTATGTTGGTTGGTTAGAAGACACAAAGGAATTACTTTTGTATAGTATTCTACCTTTTTATGTCAATTATTCCAAAATGATGTCAACATTATCCGGTTTTAGCGTGTTTTTAGAAAATGTTAACTTGAGACGAAACCTTTTATAATTGAAAATTCTTCCTATATATGGATATGTAGCCTGTAACGCAGTAAAAACAATTGAAAAGATTTGTGCTTATCTTTGATTCTTGTCCCATTTAAAATCGAAACAAACAAATTTTAACGATATAGAAAGTTGTAGAATCTTGTTTTTATCTACATTTCTCATGTTACTTTCTCACTTTTTTTATTTGACATTTTATGAATTTACAAATCTTTGTTCGTTATGATACATAATAGAATTACTCGTATAAAATATCATAAAATAGTACTTAATTATTTAAATTTTAAGATAAAGTTATCTTAAACTTCATATTATGAAAGATAAAATAGCAACAATTCACGTAATTCGAGAGATAGTCTTTGAAAAATATTTTAGACGTTAAATCTTCAAACATTTTTTTTAACATATGTCATTTGAAAACAAACTATCAGTATTTTTAAACGCCTCGTGTTCAATAAAAAGTTGTCAATTTTTTTGTGATGCTAAGCACTTACACATAGGGAGTAAATCTTACAAGGATCGAATATTTATAGATTGTCTGCCACTTGTATTAGTTCTTATTCAAATTTGCAACAATTACCTCTATGACACATAACTGAAATAAGCTAATACAATATCACAAATTCTCCGGTTTAAGACGGAGCTACCCATCTTAAGCGTAAGACAGGTATTAAGAATTAAGATAATGAGATGGACTTATATAAACCCGATTTAATTCATTGATGAAATTTCCGGTGTTATAAAGTGATATACGTGCATGGTAGACTTCCTACGTACACAAAGTCACAAATATGCTTTTATTTATGACAACTACTCGTATAAAGTTATATTCTTGTTATTATACATTTATACTCCCTAGACTTTCCAACACTTTGACTAATTTTGATCATTTAAAGTATTATATTATTTTAATAATTAATTAATTATTACTACATGAGTCAAAAGTAAACAAACTTTAGTCTCATAAACATGCAATTGACCTAACAAATTATCGTCAAGCTACTAAGATGAATCCACATATACATAAAACCTTTTGTACTAATTCGCACGTCACTTTTATTTCCATGCTATTAATAACGAAATTCCTCCCACGAAAATATAAATTTAATTATTTATTCTAATGTAAATATCGTACAACACTTTTAACCGTCTATACCATGTCTTAGCTTAATGATTAAGATAGATATATTGTGCATGATTATGCTATAAAATAGAAGTACGGAGTATTAAATTAAGGGTGATAATAAATACGTACGCTGGATAATAAGGAGAAGGGATTAAGAATGCGTCTCCACGGTCAGCCAAGCAAAACATGAGAGTTTCGCTAGCTCCCGTCGCACCACCACTCATTACTATTCGATCTGGATCGAAAGTGACTTTCTCATCTCTCGCTTTCCCCATAAATTTTGCAACAGCCTGTTAAAGAAAAATTGGGAACTTGCCGTCATTAATAAGTGAACCAACTCCGAAAACGTTGATAAAAATTGTTACGTCATTTTATTTTATTATGCTACGAATAAACCAACTATAATACCTTGATAGTGATTCAATTTCAAAGTCACTAGAATTATCTAAACGTAAAATAACATATACGAACTTTCATTTTTTTTTAAGCACGTAGAGAGAAAATTTCAAAAACTATGCACGGGAAATATAAGTTGTTTTTGAATTTTTTGTATTGATATTTCTAATGAAAAATGTAAATTTTCAAATAATATATTTTTTTGGTGTCAAGTATTTACCATCGACAACAGTGATTAATCACTTCACCACGGATGCTCTCCTAAGAGGCAGACCGCGGCTGACTAGTGACCACGTAGTTATTTTTCGAAATAATTATATGAATGGTAGTAATTTACACAAGGTAGAGTCATATGATATAAGACGGACTTACCCTTCTAAACTCAGGCAATCCATGATAATCTTGAAAAATGGCAATATCCGAAAACCTATTAACACCTTCATTCGTACAAATGGAGGCTTGGGGATTCTTGATTATCCACTCCTTGATTAAATCAAAGCAAAGCTGCATGGGACATTTATAACACATGACATGTTTATTTCACCTTTTTTTTATATAGAATTATAACTTTACTTTATACAAAAAAAATAATTCTTGAGCATTATGCATAATTCATACTTCCTTCGTTCTGTTGAATTCCGTTCATTTATTCAATATATGTGAGATATATTTTAATTACCTGATTTTCTGCAAGTCCCATTTGAATAACACCATTAGGATTCTTAGAGAAATGGTAAGGATCACTATCATAGGCTTTCCACCCATCAAAGTACTCCAAATTCTCACCATGTCCATTATTCATCGCGATTTTCGAAAGAATTTCCATTTTGAGAATATATGCAATGAAATATTCAAAAGTAAGTGTTTTTTTTTCTCTAAAGATATATTTTGAACAATATGTTTATTTATTGTTATTGTTTTAGTGTTTGTGGAGGGAAACAAGGAAAGAGTGAAGGGTATATATAGAGAGAATGATGAAGAATTTATGTTGTTGTTGTGAGAAGACCAAGACCAAAGAAGGATAAGGGTGAGATTTAGTGCGAGGAATTATATAGGAAATCAAAGATATCAACTCATGAAAAGTCCTTTATTATTACAAAAAGGTCTTACAGATGAAGGTATACCGAACCTAACTAGGGCTAAAAGTAAAAAAAATAAATACTAGTAGTATTATGTTGTAAAGGAGGTGTGTGTTAAGTTGGGCGGTTAATAATAATACCGTAATTGCTTGCGTAAGTGATCTGAGTTAATATGTTGAAGCTCCATCCACATACCACGTGAGAATTGAAGAAGAAAAGTGTTGGTTCATCGATGGTGTTCTCTTTTAAACTTCGTTTTCAATGCCTTTTGTGTGGATCGTGTAATAGTAGTAAGTGTTGCATTTTGATTTTGGACTGCGCAATACTATTTGCCTTCAAAAATCCGTATCAGATTATTATACATTATTGATTACATTCCTATTCATGAATAAATTTCAATTATTACATTTTGGTGTTATATATAACAAGGTTAAATAGATAATTATCACGTACGTATTTCCTCGTCCTGCTTAATTATTGTCATTTTATTTTGACATAAAGACCAAGTAATAGTTAGTAGATGACAAGTGGACAATACCAAATTACCAATACCATTGTGAGATCAAATTATTCATAGAAAACCTTCATAATATATAAAGAACAACAATTAACTAAAATACCCTAAAAAGAAAGAGAACAATTTACCGGAACGGAGGTAATATTTGTCATAATATTTATTTTACTGATTAGTATTTGAAAGGAAATTTACTCAAAACTTTAAAGTGATATTTGACCAACTTTAGGCATTGACTTAATTTCAATTTTTGTAAATTTAAATTATCAATTCAATTTACTTTAGCTTAATTCATTTTACTATATTTCATTTTTGGTACCACTTTGTACTAGAATAATAGGTAGTAGTTTGTTATTCAACATAATACTCCATAGATATATATAGTAATTGTAAACAAATCTATATAGTAGGGGCTAGGGATTGGGTTCGTCCTTATAATATAACAAAATGACTGGAGGTGGCAATCGGGGCATTCAGATCGTTTATGCGTCTGATCAAAGCGAGTAGGGTTATATTGGGTTAGGGTTGTCGAGTTAAAGATGGGTCCATTGTCGTTTACATAAATAGAGTCGAGTTTTGTTTGAGTTATTAGTGTTCAGTTAGGTTACCAACGTATAGTTTATCATATATATATATATATATAAATTTTAGATGGGTAATTTCATATTTAAAAAAATATATAAATGCATTGATTTAAGTTTAAAGTGAAAACAATTCAGTAAAATATAAATTTGGTCTTTTTGCATCATTATTAAAGTAATTCGCTATCGGGGGTCATTAGGTTAGTTGAGTCAATACCCCGTCAGAGGTCGGGTCAGGTTAGGTTTTGCAGTTTGATAAACAAATGTGAACTTAAAGTGAAATCAAGACCCTAATCTTCTTTCAAAAAGACAGGTCGGGTTTGCGTTAGAACAAAAGAGATTGCTATCGGTTAACAATTTTCCCTCTGGTCCGGCCTAGTCATGTCTAGTTCACCCAATTTTCAATGTTATATTGGTTCAGGTATCAAGCAAATCGGTCGGGTTATCTTTTATCAGCTATATTAATATGAAAATTACTTTTTTAGTACTATTTTTGTCTCATGTTTTTTCCATCTCGTCTTACATTATGATAAGAGGTGTCGATCGGGTCACTCGGGTTGGTTATCGGTCTACGTGTCTATGCATGTGTGTCGGGGCATATAGGATATGATTGTGCCGGGTCAATGACGGGTTCATGTTGGCTAGTTCGTGTGAGGTCATCATCAGGTGACGATCGAGCCAGGTTGGGTTCGTCGGGTATGGTACGGGTCAGTTTATTAACAAAAAATTATCCTATGTATAAATTTTGGTATGGTACGTAATATCATGTTAAAACAATGTATATGCATATAAGTTTCATTTTAAAATGAAACAACTAAGACAAAAATCAGTTTGGCCGTATTTGTGATAGATGAACCACATCAACCAAAATCTTAACGTGATGGTTGGGTTTCAACTATTATATTTATATTCTATTATTAGACCCCTCCCTCAAATGTCCATTAGGTTTGAAAAGTGGTTAGTGCACATGCCCCCTATATATACCATCTGCTGAATTTCAATTCGTGAGATATTGGAGGCTGTCAGGATTTGAAACCGTGACCTTCGATCACACTGCTTCTGATATTATGATAGATGAGCCATCCCAACCAAAACTTTATGGCGATTGTTGAAATTCAATTATTTTATTTATAATTTGCACCATTATTAAACTAATTTAATTATTATCAGGCCATTCAGGGTTGATGCTGTAGGTTTTTGAACACCCTTAAGCCAGGATTCAATTGCAAGTATTACACAAAACAACATAGTAAATAGAATGAATCGTTACATACCTTCTCGCGCATCGGAATAATAATAAGAATAAGTTTGTAATTGCTTGTACAAATATGAAACCTCAGACGAATAATAAACACCTCAATTGTGATGCCTCTACCGATATATATCCACACAGGTACTATGCTCCGCCTTTTATGCTAGTACTTGAAGGGAAGAAAGACAAGTTTGAGAAACTCTTGTCTCTCTGTGTATTTCTCATTGTATGTCAAACTAACTGAATAGAATGAATCATTAGAACAAACCCTTTCTTATATATTGTGAGTTACACTGGGGTGTCTTACTAACCCTATCCTCAGCGCAGCTGGGCCTAATCACTATTAGGGCCCTATTAATATTATTATAAGATCGTCTTATAATTATACTAATTCCGTACCTTTTGTTTGTGACCCAATAGGCCCACTTAAGACTACCAAACACGTAAACCATTTACGGGTCAAACCGATATTGGGCTCTAGCAAAGCATATCAACTACATAGACTATATCTGGTCTTGTGTCAGGTTTGAAGGTTGTTATTGGTTATCACTTATCAATTTAGCCTCAAATCGGGTCGGATCGGATTTGTTTCACCCAATTTTCATGTTCTATGAAGTCTGCGAGTTCAGGTGATTTTGGTCGGATTTCCCTGTTCAAGTCGAGTTTCTATCAATTAGCAAGCTCTAAAATTGTGGCTTGTTAATCCCAGTTTTGACTACTAATTTCTTTTTTCTAATATAGAAATGGACACAATACACAATCATATTTGATCTATAATGAGAACATAAAAGTCTATACTTGAGGAATGTGGATGTAAAGTTGGAAAAGATAGGCTATTAATTTTTCTATAATGAGAACATAAAGTCTATACTTGAGGAATCGGGGACTTGTATTATGACTTTAACGTAGCTAATTTGATCTGTTGCTTTCTCGATCAACAATTCCATACACATCGATTTTACATGGTGAATTCAGTAGAAAATATAACAATACATACAAAATAGGAAGTACTCTAGAACTAAAACCGAATTGGGACACTAATATAAGGGCATTTTTACGTACTTTGGAATCATATTTATTCACATAGGTCTACGTTTGGCTAACAAAGTGTATAATCTTCCTATTTGCCCTTATAATGTCTTATTTGAATCATTTTGAATCTAATACAAATAGTAGTTAGATTTAGGCTTTGTTTTGTCGGACTTAATTTCAGTTTAATTCAGCTTGTTCATATATATTTTCACTCATTACTTTAGTTTAATTCTCCCGCTCATGCATTAGAATCATATCATTTTAATAAAATACTACTCACATATTTTTACTAAATGTATACTCCCTGCATCTCAGTTATTTGTTTACATATAACTAGTATAGAACCCGTGCAATAAATGCACGGTATTTATAAAGTTTTACTTATTAATTAATATAGTATTTAAAGATTGTATTGACAATTTATTAATTTTTTAACGGTTTCTCATCATTGTATATATTTTCAATTGAAAAAAAAATTAAAAGAGCAAAATTAATCAAGAAATTTAAGTAACGCCATGAATAGTGTATTTTAATGAAAATATATTTTTACACAAAAATAATGATATCTTTTTATAATTTTTTAAATAACATATATTTTAACTACGACTTATCTTAAAAAGTTAACGAACTTTTGTCACAACCAACTTACAGACAAATTATTTGCAGTTCAAATAGGAAGCATATAGGGGATTATATCATATCATAATAGAAAAGTATAAAGAGAATTATTTAAATATGGAATGTTTTTTAGGCGGGAAAAATTTGAGCTTCTCTTATTCTTTTAGTATATAGGAGATTAAAGAGAAGTGTTAAATACAACCCTTAGGACTGTAAATAAAATACTAAAAGTGGATATAAATTCTCAATATATGTATTAATTGCATTGGTTCATGTGTAATTTAGTCATCAATTTCTAAGTTATATTAATACCAAATTTAAAAGGTATTTAATGCTTAAATACAATCATTATTATGGTTGTATTATCATTACCCTTAATTAAAATATCTCCCTTATAATGAACATAAAATGTAAATAAATGACTGAGACGGAAAGAATATTGCAATGAATGATAGTTTATATACCATTTAGTTCAGTTTATAGTAACTAGTATAGAACCCGCACGAATGTGCGGTTTTTTTAAATAGAGATATTAAAGAATTTAATAATTATATACCTAGTATAGTAGTATTTAATTCCCTTTGAAATGTAATTATAAAATTTAGTAATAGCAACGTCTTGTATTAAGAGATAAAAAAAGAGAAGGCTCAACACTTTTACTCCGTCATATAAGATTGCCGATTTTACTGAAACTATTTGTTACCTGTTTTTTTAATATATTATTAAATCATTATTTAAACTAAAGAAGTAACATAAACGTTAAGCAATGACCTTAATAATACAACCAGATAAGATATGTGTTGTAATAAATATACTTATGTATATGTTAAATTAAAAAATTAACCAAAATTAAATGTTTATATAGCATGGAGAAGAGACAGATAATAAGCTAAAGTGTAAGAAAATATATATTATATGTAAAATTTTTGTTTTAGATATAAAAATAATCTATGAATACTCTCAACTTATAGTATTTTTGTATAATAAGACAAAATTTTAAAATTAATTAAAAAATGTTTCCTAGAAAAGTATTTGTGACTATCACGTTTATTTTTAAAATAAAAGTAGTAAAATATTTCAATTACATCATAAGTGAGATTTCAATCTAAAAGATTGGCTCATTACTAACTAACATATTATAAGTTTAGTAGTATGGGAATTGATATTTCTGTTTTGAATAAATGTTGGCTTTTAAGTACTTATTAGACCTCCAAATGAATGCCTAATTGTGATATATACTACCATCCACCATTGCTTAGATCAAGTACTTGGCCTACATGTGGAGAGTGAAGAAGTAATGAAAGGGTTAATTAGAAGTAGTTAGCTTGCGAAATAGAAGAAGTAAGGGTGGTTTAGATAGTAAATGCGAGTAGTGTGTGTGTGTGTGTGTCAGCTTGAGCGTGTTAAGTAACAAGGACAAGTCGTTTGGGTATGTACCTTTCGGTGGAACTTAAGAGGTGTGTGACACACAAGTCAAACCCTCGTATGCAATTACCAAGTGTACCCGAGTAGCCATGTGTCTACACATTTTACCATAAGCCAAACTTCCCCTTTTTCCTTATTTGGTATTGCTTCTATTCTTACCATTTTCAAACCATCTTTTTAGTCTCTTGAGTTTTATTTGGAACAATAATTCTTATTTCAGACGGAGGTATCCGTCTTAAGCTTAAGACGGATACCATATTCTCTCACAAAATACCCATCAAGGTTGAGTGGAGAGCACATGGGGGAGCCCATCTTGTCCCATCTACCCATTTTCTCTCACAAAATACCCGTTATAAGATCCGACCCGTCTTAAGCAAGACCTACTGTATTTGGAAACAATTGGACGGCATTCACTACTTACTTCATACTTATGTCATTTTGTTAAGGGTGCAATTTAGGAGTCGTTTTGTTCGTTATAGGAGAATGGAATTACCGGGAAGATTAAATTTATATGAGCTTGAAAATCATGCGAATTGTATAAATGTTGTTTGGTTGAATGTGGGAACTTCAATTCATGTGGAATTCTCATTTACCTCGGGAGGCCTAGGTAAGTGACTTCATACATTATGTAGGAATTGAAGTTCCATAGAAAGTTCCACTTCCCATGAATTGGACAACCAAACAAGACACTATTTAGCTAATTCTCATGATTTTCCAATTCCCATGAAAGTAAAAAGGCAACCAGACAACGCCTAAGAGATAGTAAGCTTGCTGGAGTGAGAAATCTGACTTGACTTGATCAAATCAAACATGTGAACCGAAATCGACTCGACCAACTCAGGCTAAGCTAATAGTCAAATTAATAGTCGATAGCAGTCATATTTCTCGTACTCCAACCAGAACTGGAATTGACCTGATATAACTCTTGACCCGAAAATGACTCAACCCAATAAACGACCCGACAAGAGTTAGCTTAACAATAACCTAAATAAGTGTAAATCGACATTTTTATAAATTTTTGTAGCTTAACCTTAATGTATTTGCACCTAACCCCTAAGAATAGTGTTAACATGGAAATATCCATCAATACTTGAAAATAAAAGATAAGTTACATATACATAACATATATATATACAGGTAGTAGTGATCGAAACCGAATCTCACTCGACTCGTCACTACTTGAACAGTGCTGATGACCCAAAGTAATCTGAGCTTACTCACATTTGATATGAGTTGACCCGCTTAAACCGTACCTAAATCGACCAATTGACCTAATTGTCACCTTTAGATGCACTGTCAAACTGCTAATTAAGATGAGTAAGTCTGGTTTTTTCTTTGTAATAAAATAGATAAATCTAACCTATACTAATAACAAGCACAAATTCTCATTTGTGACGGACATTATCCGTCGCAAGTTTAAGACGGATATCATATTCTCTCACAAAATACCCATCAAGGGTGAGTGGAGAAGCACATGGCGGTGCCCACCTTGTCCCCTCTACCCATTTCCTCTCACAAAATACCCGTCGCAAGATCCGATCCGTCGCAAGCAAGACCTACTCAATAACAAGTGTGTAAAAATACAGTAGGTCTTGCTTAAGACGGGTCGGATCTTACAACGGGTATTTTGTGAGAGGAAATGGGTAGAGGGGACAAGGTGGGCTCCCCCCATGTGCTCTCCACTCACCCTTAATGGGTATTTTGTGAGAGAATATGGTATCCGTCTTAAGCTTAAAACGGATACCTCCGTCTAAAATAAGAATTTGTGGTAAAAATATACAAAGATGGATAAATCTAACCTATCAAATCCTTAGTCATAGTAGCTAACCTCTCCCCAAATTCTACTCTCAAATACGCCTCCCCCACATATGGTCTATAAACAAGTTCATATCTCAACATAAATCATACTTAGTACACTAAAAACCATCAATATTATGCCATCATATAACTTACTCATATAGCTAGACATAAGCTACAAGTTTACATCTAAAATTTTGTATCTCATCTCTTTTGTCATACTTGACTTATATATACATAACAAATGCTAAACTTATTCACACTCTTTTAACACACTATGCAAGATTTATAGTTAAATTGTATTTCATCCATCCAAAACATATTCTAAGATGTCATATACTTGATACTTCAGTGACTCAAATACATACCAATTGTTAACCTAAACGGCTAAACTCATCCTATCCTAGCAATTCTCATTCTCGTCATGTATCTATCATTTACAATCATTATCAACAAGCTCATGAAATTCAATAACAAGACATATAATTCGCCCTTTCATATTTCACTTCATGTACGGTAACAACCTTTTATCAAATCGTCAACAATTCAATTTACACAAGACAAACAATTAGCCCAATTAACACAACCATCACACTCCTAGGCGGTTACCCATGCTCATTACTCACCACGTGGTTCCGGTTCAAAACTGAGAGGGCTAAGGCGGTATAGGGACGTCTCTCCAGACCATAATGGGGCTCATAACAATCTCTTACCGGCTCCATTTTATTGGACACCCTATGCTCATTAAATTCATTGGTCTAGGCTCCAAAATCGTTCCTTTCATACCACTTTGTAACACCCTCATTTACCCAAGAGCCTTTAGCAGGGATCTTCTAGGTTAAATAAGTGAGTTACCATCTTGGTTTCACGAGCTAGTACATATCAAAATCACAATCATACGAGTAATTTAATTACTTTATTACATATGAATAAATAGTCTTACAACTTTCCAAAGCAATGTCGAAATTATTACAGCGGAAAACTCATTATTTACTAATCATAACTTAAATAATCATTATCTACTAAGACTCGTCTCGCTGAGCTGCCCATCCCGCACAAGTATCCAACAACTATCTCATCCAATCAATTACCTGTAAGTTTCACAACTCCCCATTTGAACGGAAATAACAAATGGATCATGACAGACGACCAAGTATAAAATATTTGGGTGGAGAAATAACACACATACACAAACAAGTAAAGTAAAGGCTCAGTAGAAATAACCAATATTTCGTAGCAAACCTCAAAACATGATCACCACGTAAATGAAGAAGAAATCAACCAACAACTAACAAACATTAACTGACTACTACACAACCAAATAATTCACACGCCACACACACCTAGCCAATCCATCATTTCCAATCACAAACTCGATATCGCAACATATAGATCAAAACTCTTCCCACGGATCATTAATGTGAACCGTGGGATAAAAAAAGAAGATTCTTGGGCGACATCTACGATCAACTGGCGCCAGAATCAATTACCCTTATTGAGTCCCAAAATATAATATTTTGAAGCACCGCATGCTTCTGGCACATGAATCAACAAAAGCATCGCAACGCTAATGGTACTCAACAATACAACAATCTCAACACCAATGGCCACAATCCACATTCACAATATTCACATCAACTCATCAACATAAATGATTCACTAACAACTGTTGTTACACAATTAAATCATTTAAACAATTAACATATATCCCAAAAGATGATTACATACTATCCTAATTTTTAGCAAGTTCTAGCGCAACAATAGCAATCAAATGCGTTCTGTTATGATGAATGTGGGGCCAATATTCATCAATTGCATATCACAAATTCTTATTTAAGACGGAGGTATCCGTCTTAAGCTTAAGACGGATACCATATTCTCTCACAAAATACCCATCAAGGGTGAGTAGAGAGCACATGGGGGGTGCCCACCTTGTCCCCTCTACCCATTTCCTCTCACAAAATACCCGTTGCAAGATCCGACCCGTCTTAAGCAAGACCTACTGATTGCATATACTTCTAATTATTACTTATTCTTATCAACTACCCATGATAATCATTGTATTCCCCAAAATCTTAATATCTAGGGATATGTCTCAACTTAATTGAATAAGGTACTAAAGCCCTGTTCTTTTGGGCTGAATAGGAGCTGAGTTGAACTTATAGGAGATTAACTGAACTTATAGGAGCTTAACTGAACTGAACTTATAAGAGCTGAACTGAACTTATAGGAGCTGAACTGAACTAAACTAAACATATAAGATCTGAACTTTTCTGAAATTAATTGAATAGAATTTATAAAATCTAAAATTTACTAAACTGAACTTTATTACATAAGGTAAGATAATAACATAATTCCGATTTATATACATTGATTTGTTCAAATAGATTAATACGTTGACATCATCTTTATCTGTATCTTTATCTTTTGGAAAGAACTGTCATAAAAAAGGTATACTCTAAAACATAAGGTAAGATAATAACATAATTCCGATTTATTTACATTGGTTTGTTCAAATAGATTACTACGTTTACATTACGATAAAAAAATAAATCACATATTACATCGTTTTCTAACCATCTATTTCCATATCATCATCTTCCTCATCACTTTCTTCTTTATCTTCACTATCACTTGTAACAACGAATCTATTGCCTCGCCAAATGTTTTTTACTATCTTGTTTCGTACCTTGAACATGGTTTTTTCCGCTTATCATCAAATATGCTCAAATCTACTGTTCCTTGAATATTCACGTCATGTTGTATAATAGGTATTCCAAGAGTATGCATCTTTATAAAATTATGGAGTGTGAATGTATAAAACAATAATAGACATTTGATACTTTTGTGACATTCGGGGCATATTTTTTGACACCCACCTTTTTTTTTCAATTGACCAAATGTCATTCCACTAATTAATGTCAAATGTTTTTATATCGGTTTCATAACTAATATATTCCGTATAACTTTTTTGAACTTAATTTGTAAGAATTGAATTTTTCTGAACTGAACTTATAAGAGCTGAACTGAACTGAACTGAACTTATAGGAGCTGAACTGAACTGAACTTATAGGAGCTGAACTGAATTGAACTTATAGGAGTCTTGGGCAAGGCTGGATTGACGAAAGTTAACGGATGACAGAACTTAAATGAATTTGATCTGGATTCGGTCTAAACAAAATGGTATGATCCAAAATATTTTTCTGTTTAGGACTTAATAATTGCTCACCTTAAGTCATTGCATAAAAACCAAAACTATTATTTCGAGTTAATAAGGTTAATTGAGATAAGTGAGAGTTAATTATGTACTACTCTGATCCCTCTCATTTAGGGATGTCATTGAGGCGGGGCGGTGGTGGATATAGGTCCCCCCCTTACTCGTACCCACCAAGAAACTCTCATACCCATACATGCCCCATCACCCGTGGCGGGTACAAGTTTCCATACCCATACCCGTCCCGCCAAATAAAAATCTAGACCCGTACCCGCCCTATTACCCACCAACCATTTATGTCATAACTTATGCCGATACTTTTTTTTAATAAAATGTAATATTAATTAATATGAAATTCCAAAATTTTTAATTTTTATATTTTTAATTTAAGATTTTCAATAAAAATTTAATAAAGAGCATTGTAGAAAGTCATAATAATGTACTTTGTGTATATATTTTTAAAACTTGTTGGGTAGGCGGATATTAGATGGGTATGACGTAAAACCCGCCCCCTCCCCACCACCCATGGCGGGTGAAATTTTTGTACCCGTACTCGTACCCGCCCACCATCCGCTAAGGCTCTACCCTTTCCCGCCCCAACTGGGGCAGGTGCGGGGCGGTATCCGCTTATACTCGCCCCAATGACATCCCTACTCCCATTCACGACATTCATTATACTTAAATAAAATAATACTCACATACATTCAACAAATGTTATGAATTCAGTTAATAAGATGGAGTAACAAGCAAAAAAAGTTATAATAATTCTTCGTCCGAAAAGGTGAAAAACTCTAGAAAATTGAAGGTAGCGATAAGCTAAATAAATAATACTTGGCGGATATACTAACACATGAAAAAAAAATCAAGTGAATAAAATCAACACCTATATGTATTTTCAAAGCCTAAGCTTGCACAACAAATTCAATATTTGTCTTGATGCAGTTTGAAAAGTCACAAATTCTTATTTAAGACGGAGGTATCCGTCTTAAGCTTAAAACGGATACCATATTCTCTCACAAAATACCCATCAAGGGTGAGTGGAGAGCACATGGGGGGTGCCCACCTTGTCCCCTCTACCCATTTCCTCTCACAAAATACCCGTTACAAGATCCGACCCGTATTAAGCAAGACCTACTGTTGAAAAGTAGCACAACCCCATCATCATCCATAATAGTTCATCAATTATACATCCAATTTAGTCCAAGAGGTTGGAATAAGTGTCCCAAAAAACTAGGACGCAGGAGACAGCCATCTGCCTTTAAATTAGAAGCATATACCCTTAAATTTCCTAGTATGAAGCATAAATTATTGTACTTTTTTTCAGATGAAACAACAAGTGACTATGTTCACCCATTACTTGACAACATTAACGTACGACTGATAAGACTGTTAATAGAAGTGGAAGTGAAGTGAAATGGTACATAAGAAACGTACATTACCTAATAAGGTAGTTATTCGATACAAATAATTCAACATATATTGAAGAATCATACGTTAATTAACAACAAAACAATTATAGATCCTGCCAAAATTTATAGCCGTAACTTTTTTTCTTCCTCCCTTCTGCAAACATTGAATCTTTTGGCCCTCTAAACTTCAATAAGTGTTTTTTTTTTTTTTATCTTAGTAGATAGTCATATTTCGTTTCGTTCCATATTATTACTCGTCACTCGTCACTCGCCAGGGCCAGATATTATCCAATGCAACAAAAGCGGTTGTCTGTCGCACTGAGCCCTGGACATTGAAGGGCCCCGGGTAGGGGGGGGGGGGGGGAATGGGTTAATCAGGTCAGGTAGACCTGGTAAACGGGTCAATAGGATAGAGTACGGGTCTAGTCAATTTGGGTCGAGTCTGTTATATTATCGGCTCCGGTTGTTTCGGGTGTTGGTGTTTTATTTGGTGTGTTGATACTACTTGGTCGGGTTAGTTTTGGGTAGAGAGCGTCAGGTTATTTCTGGTTAATGTTTATGAGTAAAAACCTAGTTTAATTGCCCATGAAATTCACAGGTTCATTTATGGTGCACGTTTCTGTTTTGATTTTTTGGTTCCATCTACACTAATGGGTGAGATGCTTTTTCCAAGTTCCATTTTCGAAGTCGAAACATTATTTTTGACTCCACATTATGAATCTGTTAGAAAGATGTCTACAAATTGTTAGCCGTACAAAGCAATATTAGTCATGATTCTCAATTTGATTTTATAACCGAGACTTGCATTGAGAGGTAATACACTAATAACATATTGTCGAATGTGTAGTTTAAACTACCATGATCGTCCTGATTATAAGAGGCCAAAATCATGCTCTATCACATTATAAATGCAGGTTTTCACTTTCCAGGCATATCTAATTCAAGGAAGAGCCCCAAAATCACCTGTATTGGACTATTGGTACAAACTACATTAAAACGTTGCATTGTTTATATATGTTAGAATTGTACGAATATAGAAATAAAGCTCAAAGTGATGACAAACTTACGATATGTCATGACATCGCTCTCTAAATATAACATGACGGTTCAATCATAAAAGTAAATCAACTACTCACAAGGACTTCTTTTCTCATGTGTAAGTCTCAACAAAAATAGGCATGTAGCAAAAAAAATAATGGTGGAAGTGCTTAAAATAAAGTAATGTTACAACACTTTTGGTCAGCATAATCATTACAATTGTTACCAAATGCTCTAAGTTACCAAATAGATTCTTATCCCTTAAATTCAATCCAACTTTTATACTTGCCCTCCATATACCAAAGATTGAAGCCCTAAAAACACAAGGGAAAGATTAGAAAATATGTAATAAAATCATAAAATTAGTGCTTAGAGACCAACACCGCAATAATTAATAACAAACTTTCAGGGAATGTTATAAACCGCGATCAAATCAAATCACATAGAAATAAAAGGGAAGCTATAGAAAATCAAAGGATGAGGCGTTATACAAAGCTTAGAGTGCAAAAAAAAAATTAGAAAGGAATTGATGTAAAATGGGTTTTTATAAATGAGAAAATTTGAGAATTCTCATTGTGTTTGTAATATCTAAATGGCAAGAAATAATAAGGCCAATCGTTTCATCTTCAATGTAGTTATTATTAATTACACGAAATCATGAAAGGGGTTATAATCTATTCATGTTGCGGTAATTGTCATTTTAATGTTAAAAGAAGGTGAAAAGTCTTCAGTTAGTGAGAGGCACATACGGAGATGAAAAGTGTGCAAAACTCACGTAAGCTATATGGAGATTTGGTTAGATTCTAATGACGCCACGTCAACGTGGCTTTAACACATCGCTCAATTAGACTTTTTATAATATTGTATAGATTATTTTTAATTTAACATGGATTTGTACCTCGTCATGTATCATTCTATTAGCTACTTAATGTAGCCTTTTTATATTATTGTATAGAGAGATTACAAATAGTTGGTAATGAAGATTTAATCATGGGAATCAATTGACATATTTAATTTGAAAATTCAGTTTTTTTTATTGTGTCAAGGTATACAAAAAGGTAAGAGAAAATAAAATTAAAGTACAATAATTATGTAGGTTTTTTATTATTGAGGTGACATGTGGCAAGAAGTGGAGACGTGATACGTGTCACTTCAATGGAGGCTCAACAAGCCTTTTCATATTATTGTAAGATGTGTATTTCGTATTATACCTGTTTTTAGACCCGGCAAAAGCAACCCGACCCGAAAAGGTCTACCCGAGATCCGAAATTGACTCGAATTACCACACATGAATGTCACCCGAAATCCAATTTGACTCGGCCCGATTGGAACATGACCCGAGCTTTCTTGACCCGTAACTGACCCGACCCGAAAATGACCCGATCCGAAATCAGTCAATCCGAAAATGACCCGACAAAACATAACTTTGATTAAACTGAAAAGAATTAAAATAAATTTATCTCTCTTATTCATTGACCCGGAAATGACGCGGCCAAAAATACCCCGACTCGGTTGACCCAAAACAGGACCCGACCAACAAACCCGAAATGACCTGACCCGGTTGACCCGAATTAACCCAAAATCAATGAAAGACTCGAACTGACTTGACCATAACTTACATGACCCGAACCCGACCCGACCCGATTGTCCCGTTTGTCAGGTCTACATGTTTTTAATTTAAATTTGATAAATAACATTAAGTGTGCGTGCTTTTAAATTACTCATTTGAGAACATTTTTGATTAATTAGAGTTATAACTTGCCGGGTCATTTTCGGAACGGGTCATTTTCGGAACGTGCTTTTGGAATGTAAATATTTTTTTTAATTTTATTTTTGGAATGGTAATTTTAAATTTTGTCGATTGTTATATTTTTTTCCCGAATTAGCATAATATAAGTAAGAAAATCATACTATATAAGCCATACGAAGTATTAAATGATAGGTCATCATATTATAATCACAATTATATAATCATAATTATATAGTAAAATGTAAATAG
This sequence comes from Heliosperma pusillum, assembly GCA_022085475.1. Classification (NCBI taxonomy): domain Eukaryota; kingdom Viridiplantae; phylum Streptophyta; class Magnoliopsida; order Caryophyllales; family Caryophyllaceae; genus Heliosperma; species Heliosperma pusillum. Next base: position 35,592 of record JAIUZE010066509.1, on the reverse strand, counting down.
TTGGTGTGGGGAGGAGAGAGAGAAATTAAATGTTTTAGAAATTGCGTAGGTCATACATGCAAAATAATGGAAAAAAAGTTGAATTTTTTCCAACCAATAGAAATGCTTGAAAAAACTCAGCTTTTATCTATAGGAAGATTAGCACGAGCGGTACGTAATACGTTACATACTAAATATATACACGTCTACACGAGTAGACTGTGCGCGTAGTTGTATCCGCGTATTAATTAACTAAACAAGTAAACAGTCAAGTACGAGCTCGAATGTACAAGCAAGATGACATGTTATTAATTACTCGGGTTGGAAATGGGACCTGTTTTCTAACTTTCTTCCTCAGCTCGATCTCCAAAGAATTGCCTCGATAATACTTTTTCCAGACCCCGAATTAGAGGACTCCCTCTATTGGAAAGGTACGTCATCAGGTAAGTTCTCTATCAAATCAGCCTTGGGTTATTTACGGAGTCCAGATGCCAATTTGGATCCGGAGCTTCCAATTTGGCGTGTTATCTGGCGCCTCCCGGTCCAGCAAAGGATCAGAATGTTTCTTTGGTTAGCTGCTCATGGTCGTCTTATGATAAACGTTAATAGAGTAAGACGGAATATGGGTGATGACCCCAAGTGCCCGAGGTGTGGTTTAGAGGAAGAAACAACGGATCATTTACTTCGAGCTTGCCCATGTTCTCGACATATATGGGACAGTATAGCGGATTTCATTCCGTTAGGAGCCTTTCAGCCGTCTCCAATATCCACTTGGATGGCTAATAAAGCGAGTAATAATATTACCAATGGTACGGATAAGTGGCCCACATTGTTCGCCATTACATGTTGGTGGATTTGGCGTTGGCGTAACAACATAGTTTTCGGCCGCCAAAATGAAATACCGATTAACCCTCGCCAATTTATCTTGGACCAGTTGGAAATCACGAGGCGAGCACTTGATAAATTCGGAATACTTTCACCAAACCCGGCTATGGCTTCCAGAGATGTATTTATCAGGTGGACACCGTCCCCACATGGCTGGACTTTGCTCAGTACGGATGGGGCAGCCAAAGGTAACCTTGGTATAGCGGGCTGTGGAGGAATCTTCAGAGATGAGACGGGAAATTTTATCTCAGCTTACTATTTTTCAGGTGGGGTCTGTTCTTCTATGAAAGCCGAGATGAGAGCTCTCCTTGTAGGGCTAGAACTTGCTAAAGAGCAGGGTATCACAAGGCTGCTAGTTCAGATGGACAACCAGTCTTGCGTACACCTAGTAGTGGAGGACCAATTAGCAAGTAACAATCTCAAGTTTGTGGTTCGTAAATGCAAAGATCTCATAGCAGAAACAGGATGGGTGGTGAAAATTAACCATGTTTACAGAGAAGCTAACAGAGCAAGCGATTGGCTAGCCAACCAGGGCGTGTTTGCAAGTACATCTCCAACAATCCTAGACTCCCCACCGGCAGGCCTACGTTCTATCATTCAAGAAGATATTTTTGGGGTGGCTTTGCCCCGTATGATCACGGGTTAATTTGGGTTCGCCCTCTTATTGTACCAAAAAAAAAAACAAAGCTAGACTTTCCTACTTTTGCTATAATCGGAACAGTAGGTCTTGCTTAAGACGGGTCGGATCTTACAACGGGTATTTTGTGAGAGGAAATGGGTATAGGGGACAAGGTGGACTCTCCCCATGTGCTCTCCACTCACCCTTGATGGGTATTTTGTGAGAGAATATGGTATCCGTCTCAAGCTTAAGACGGATACCTCCGTCTGAAATAAGAATTTGTGTAATCGGAAATGGACTGTCACAGTTGACTTTCTTATCCTTCTGCCTGGCAAATGCTCTAAGAGAGTATGAGAGTGTCTATATTACTAATCCGTCCCGGTCATTCGGTCATTTGTTTACCATTTTTATTTAAGGTGTCTCATCCATTTGTTTATTTTTCATATTGAGTAGGGCAGAGCACGGATCGGATATCCGATCCAAACTTAACTTTCGGACCGGGTATCCAAAAATTCGTATCGGATTTGGATCAGATATCGGATCGGTTTGGATAATCTTATTTTTTGCTCAGCCCTAATATTGAGTATGTTTTCTATGAGTAATTTGATATCTCAATGGAACTGTTTTACACTTGTCATCCACAAGTACCAGGCCACCACAAGTGGTCCCATACCATTTTCTTAATAATTGTGTCAAAAGTAAATGTAAACAAATGACCGCGGCGGAGGGAGCACATCCTCATATTTTTTAGGGAGCTACTAAATCCTGCACATCAATTTATTCAATCCCGCACATTTTCTCCCTTTATTCCGACTATACCCCTACCATTTCTCCTCTCACCCAGGGAGAAATCACAAACCAAAAAAATAAGAAAACACCAATCCATATCGTCCCCTTCCAATCGATATCACCCAACCTCACTTCTCCATCCCCATACACCGGTCGACACTCACCCTGCCGCCAGCAGCACTACGCCGCCACCTTCTACACCAGTTGAACATTCACTTCCTTTCCCATCAACCACCAATTGAAATTGATACTCAATTTGATTTGAAGAACCTTAAAAGTTTATTCAATTCAAAATTAATCTCACCTAATTATATATTTATATTATAATACTTCGTAGCATGATCCTTTCTACCTTTGATTCGCAATCCAGCTGATTGCCAAACATAATTTCTGGGTCAAAGTTAGATTTGAGATTCAAACAATGGTTTTCAAACAACCCATTGGTATTGCGTAAATTTGAATAAATGTTCAATTAGCATGTTTTTGCTGAATCTCAATGATGTCTATTGTTGATAAAAAAGGATAAACTACGTATCTGTATGTGCAAATTAGTATTCATATATAATTGTCAAATTGCTATTGAATTGGTTAGGGTTTGAGAGAGAATAGGAAGATAACTCTTTTTACTTATTTTTTTTAGGAAGAAGGGTAGTTACAGAATATTAGAACAAAGTGTGTAGGATTTAAGTAAAAGGGTGTGCGGGATTTAACAACTACGATTTTTTAATGGTAATTTACATTTGTGTTGCTTAATTTGGTAGAAGCAATTGCACCCCGTCTTGCTTGTGACGGTCGTCGGTCCCCAAGCTTGTGACCTCTTAAACCCTCTTTAATTTGGCCTTCCGCTTGACCCTCCCACTCAACCCTTTGTTTCACATCACAAGCTTATGACAAATTTGTTCGTCGCAGATAAGAATTTGTCAATCAATTGAGTTAGCTACGAGATTAATTAATGCGGTGTTTGGTGTATAAACCTAATGAAAATAAATTATAAGCAATAGTGCTACGAACAGTATACATAATATGAACGAGCCTAATCTGTTCAATATTGTTTCCATATAAAAACGAATTTTGATATATATATTTGATAAGATAAAATGCATTTTATAGCTTTGATGATTTCCTATGATTTATAGACAACATATTTGAGGTAAAGAAAGACCTACATAGACCCTGACAGGGTTGTCGCATACCCTAATCAAAGATAAATAACCCAAACTAGGCTAGCAACAAATTAATGTAATTAGGGAAGTAAGGGGTCGATCTCGGGGAGACGGGAGATACTTGTGAATAATTATGGTTAGAACTCTATCTTGTACGATTGGCAAATGTTTGTCACTAATTAATAAATGCTATAATAAAAATGATAACAATACAATAAAGAAAAGAATCTAGGGATCGGGGTTCACATGCTAATCAATTTAAAAGCAAAGTTGATTACGGGTTTAGAAAAATCATAGTTGTCCAAGTCTTTAAATGGTATATTCCTTTCGGATTCATACCGACTTTTTAACGGGTCCTAACGTCTTTTCAGCCTTGCTAGGTCATTAAACTATTCTTGCCAGTCCTTTAATTTTCATCTCGACTCTCGCCCTTGAGACGGAAATTGACAAGTAAAACAATTGATTAAGGCCTTAAATCAAAGTTTATCATGAGAATCAAACAAGAAATAGAGACAACTAAAACAATTCTACCCGGAATCAATTTATACTTATAAATTAATTAGACATGTTAACCCTTCCCCTAGAACAAAGATTACTTATGCATGATTAACAATGAAAGGGAAACTAAGATTATAAAACTAAGAATGGTAAACCATGATAAAGGAAATACTAAAAGAAAATGAAACTATAATGTAAAAACAAGAATAAGGATTACCGGAAAGGATGAGCAAAGATTGAAATGGAATAGGAACTTGAATAGGAAAATGCAAACCCGGAAACTAGAATTCCAATTACAAGTAGAACAATTACAATTGAAGGAAACTTAGAACTAAACTAGACTAGAGAAAACTAGATCTAAAACTAAAACTACAAAATGGAGAAAGAAAGAAAAAACTAAACTAAAGACGCTAAAAATGTAAAATGGAGGCTAGGGTTTTCTAATTCTAATCTAGGGTTGTGTGTAGAGAAGTGTGTTGAGATGTGGTGGCTGAGGCACTCTTATATAGCAGTAGGTTTCGTGGGGAAGGGGTCATACATTAAACATATAGGACAAAATAAAGGAAGTCGAAGCAAAAGCTCGGATCAGCAAACATACCCGATCGGGTACACTACTTACCCGATCGGGTATGTAGTAATCTGGATGCTTTGACTTTCGTTTCATCTCCCTTGGCCTATGACTTGACTTTCATTATCCCCCTTGACCTTTTGAGTCGGGTTTGTTGATAGGGTTTGATGTAAAATGATGATTTCTTCGCCTAACTGATCGATCTTCTGACAACTGCGAAATCGTCTTTGCTTCTTCTTTCTTTTGAATCAGTGATCCTTCTTGAAATGCCTTTGACTTGGTCAAGCTTGCTTCTTCAAATCGTCGGGTTCTAGGCAAATGCTCGGGAATATTGAAAAAGGGCGTAGAAACGTCACTTTCCCTACAAAACAGGTTAGAACATAGGAATTCGCCTAGAAGACGATATTAGCTCATAAAATGGCTTAACAAAGCACAAATGACATACAAAACCGAGCTAAATTGGGGGTTAAAATCATACAAATATTCACTTATCAGACCCTGTTTGGCAAACGATAGAAGCATATTCATAATAGTGGATAATGTTAGCAAAATACAGTTAACATATTTTAGTAGCATATTTGACTACTAAAATTAAATTAATAGATTAAAAAAAGTTTTTTATAGTTAGTAGATTATAGGATAAATAGAATGGTTTAGAGATAAATTGAAAATGTCAGTACAATAATATGCAATATGCTGTTATTAGCAGCATAATAAAAAAAATAGATTATATGCTATCAGAATATAATGTCGTCTACCAAGCACATGAAAATAGGAAAATGATTAGTCAATCTATCTACTAGATAGTTCGGCCGGAATCTACAAATTTCACTAAATATGTTGTTTACCGAACAACATAGCCATAATCGACGTCCACAAATAGTTGAGTCATTGAAAAACTGTTCGTTTATTCACTTTGAAACTCTTCATTAATTTTCTTGTGCAAAAAAATCATAAATTTTGTGACCCCATAATTATACCTGCAAACGGGCCGGTCATTTGGTTTGGTTCCAGATCTGGTTAAAATCAATTCGGTTTAAATCAGGATGACCTAAGTTTCGGTTTCAGCAGTTTGATTTTCAAGGGGTTCATTTCAATTAACCAATTTAATTGATTTGTGTTATTTCGAGTCGTGTGCAGTTCAAGATAGCTCAATTCAGTTCAGTACAATTTCAGGTCATACTTTTCTTGAGTAACAGTAAATACATTCGCTTCAATGTATCTTCTACTTTCAAATTTTAATATAATAATTCATATTAATAAATAAACCAATCAATGAAAAAATAACAAAAAAATGAATTTATTTATGGTAAAATGGATACTTAAATGCATATCAATCGGTGCGGGTCTTATTATCGATTCGGGTATCATTCGGTTATAATTAATTTGACTCAGTTTTGGTTCCATTTGGATTTAGTCAATGTTCGATATTAGTTATGTTACTCGTATCCGATATTCTATAGGTTATCAATTTAATTTTTTTTGATCGGTTTAACCCATATAATAGGTTTTCTTCTTCTTCTTCTTCTTCTTCTTCTTCTTCTTCTTCGATCTTATTATTATTATTATTTTTTTATTATTATTATAAGATGCGCGCAACTTTCATTCAAATAAAATGTAAAATTTACAAGAAGTTGGTGGGGAGCCGAGAGACAATCTGGGCCCCCAACCCCTTAGCTATAGAAAAACAAAGCCTAGTAAGATATAAGCGGCCACCCGAGCCCCAGCATCCTGAGATACCGAAATTTTTTGGATCCGCTTGAGCAAGTCAACAGCATCCGAGCCCAGCTCTCCAAGCGAAGAGAAATAGAAGGGTAGGAAACCATAGCCAGCAGCCGCGCATAAATCTCCATACTTAGCACATTTGCGCTGAGCAGCATCAGCGACAACCCGTCCAGGCACAAAATCGGACATCCCAGTCTGAGTCAAGGGGGAAGACCCTGTCTAATCAATACACACATCACGCCCTCTGTCCCAGGAATAAAGTAGCAAATCCGCAGGACAAAGAGATCCGACATGCCCGTCAACCAAACCGATATCAACCTCCTTGCCCGTAGAAATACCAGACCTATAACATATGTCAAATAAGGTGTCACGAACGAGGTTATGCCGATGCTTAACCCCCACAGTACCAGTACAAGAAACAACATGGTCCCCAAAAATATCATCAGCAAAAACCCGGGAGTAGGCAGGACAAGGCCTAGATACCACGAATAACGGAATACCCACTCGATACCCAAGCACACTACGGTAAGTCCTACCGTTAATAGTCTGACCCAACCCAAAAATAGGGACCGCACGCAACCAATCAGAGGAGTGGGTACCCTGCTGAGACTTCCATAACGCAAGCTGGCGCGGTGTCAAAGAGAAAACAGATTCTGCAGTAGCAGCAATCCTCGCAAAATATATCTCTGTCAGTTTCTTCATAAGTTTAGGGGCAGCGATTTCACTAGGATCACGTAAAAAGGCAGAACCTGTAGTCTCAGAGAACACCCGCAAGACATCATCGAAAGTAGGACCAGTATCCACAATACCAGAAGGCCGTTGAAGCTTAGCCTTCAAATCGGCAGACTGCAAACGGGACGCCAGAAAAGCATAGTGCAAAACATCCCCGGCAGCATAAACACCGAGCCCACCAAGATGGAAAGGGAAAGTGGCAAGGCGCCACTGCCAATCCCCAAAACCAGGTCCATACGCGGTGACAATGCGTTCCAAGCTAGAACGAAGTGCTGCATCAAAACGAAGATGGACAGACCCAAAAACTCTCGGCGAACAGGTACGGAGGGTAAAGTAGAGCTTAGATATACTCGTACAAGCTCTAAGCAGAAGCAACTCACATTGCGGGTCCTCAATCCTAGCAACTAAATTCATAAGCCCGATGGTCTTAGTCACTCTCTTCGCCACAAGTTCACTGCCAAAACTAGAGCAAGTACTGACAGGCCCGCCCAAAACAGAAACACCACGCAAAGGCCAGGCAATGGAAGGAGGGAAAACACTCGGAAAACGACTCCGGGGATCCTCATTAGGCCAAAAAACCTCAGTCTTAGCGACATTAAGATGGAGACCAAACTGAGGACCATCTGCCATAATCAAATTCAAAACCTTTCCCACCTCTAAAGTATCCCCAACAATGGTGTCATCATCCAAGTACCAAGCCTGCACACTCAAATCAAAAGAGTCCCGTATCTTGCACCCCAAGGGATGCAACACCAAAGCGAAAAGCAAGGGTCCTAAAGGATCACCCTGTTGGACTCCCTAGCAAGACCACAAACAATGTTCCCCATAATAAAGACGTGCAGGACTAGAGTAACAGAACTCCACCCAACGGGAAAGAATCGGGCAACGACGGCGAACTTCCAGTAGCATGGTGACACGATCAACAAGGTTGAAAGCATTCTGAAAATTAACCAGCAACATAGAAAGCCCCACATCCCCACCACGAGCCTCAATGAACCGATTCAAGGCATGCAAGACAACCTCTCCTCCACCGGACACCCCAACCTCAAACTGAAGACCATCAAAATAAGAACACAAAGAAGGACCAACCAAACAAGCACCTACCTTAGAAACAAGACGTCTCCAGACGGTACCAACAGCAATAGGACGAACACCACCACCAGGTTTAACAAGCGGCGTGAGCGGAGCGCTGGCAATGTACTCACCAAGAGCTAGTGGACATCTGCCCTCAAGAAAAAGATTGACCACCCTAGCAATACAAGCGATCAGATCATCAGAATTAGCCACAGCAGCGCCACTCAAGCAGTCCATAAGGTGTTGGGCACGAAACCCATCCCTCCCGCAAGAAGTGCCACGAGGGAAACTACGAATCATATCCAAAACCACAGCCGAAGAGGCAATAAGAGAATGATGATCCACAGGCAAAGGAGGCAAGGAAGGAGATGGGGCGACCGGGAGCTTCTCTCGCAAAGCCTCAAGAGTGGCATCAGAGTAGGGGGCGACGCCAGAGGAAGAAAGCACCCTAACAGCTGCTGAATAGTGGCCATCACAAATCTTCCGCCGACATTGGCGGAGGTTAAGCACACTCAAATCCAGGTCCTCCTCTACAAGAAACGAAGGAGGAACCTCAGCCTAACACTCCTGCAAAAGCTGCAAACCCCCTTCATGCACCCCCAAGCAAGAATAGCCCTGGTAATACTCTCCTCCTGACGCTGTCGCCTAACAGCAGTCCTACATTCAATATTACTCCTAGGAACGAAGGTCTTAAGCAGACAGAGAGGCAACACAAGCATACGAACCCAGCAGGAGAGGTCACTAGGAGATCCAACCACATCATCCAAAACCCCCTTCAAAACCCGAGCAAACCCAAGACGACATTTAGGAGGAATAGATTTCACGGTGCGAAGGCCCAAAGATAATAACCGATCAAGCGAAGATATAGACCACTGAGCAAACCCAACCCCATCATCAACTAAAAGAACCGAGAGAGACGAAGCAGAAGGTCTTGGAATACCATGAATAATAAAGCTAACGATGCCATCACCACAATTCGGCGGCGCAACAATATCACCCCGACTATGCCGACACCTAGAGCGAAAGGTATGGGTTTTAAAACACTCCCCACACAACCAAAGCCCCATCCGCTTCAAAGTAATCTCAACATTAGAGAAGACAGTCAGACTATCAGTAAGAGTTTGACGTGTTAGACCCATAGCACCACCAAGACAATGTCGGTCCTGAAAATGCTTTTGCCAGGCGGCCTTAGTAAGGCCCTTACCCCGACCATCCGGACACTCATGAAGACTCGAAAAAGGACAACGAAATCCTACCAAAATAGGCATGATAAAGAAAAAGGAAAAGAAAAAGAAAATAAAACCTAAAAAAGATGAGAAACCCTAACAACACAACACCCATGCATGGCCACGGCTCACGTAAAGCCCATAACCAGCCACCACCGTGACCACCAACACCGGCCACAACCCAACATCATAGGAGGAACCAAGGCAGCACCACCAGACGAGCACCACCAGTTAGAAACTGGCAGCCCCACCACCCACCAAAGGAAGACGCACAAAACAAAAGAAAAATAAAAAAAATAAAACAAAACCAACCCTAAAGGCGACGGCAGAAGACCAGTCCAAACACCGACGGCGACTCTCTGACAACGACTCCCCCCACAAACACCCCACACGCAGGCAAGAAAAGGAGCAAGGCGAAAACACCGCCGCCGACGCTCGAAAACAGAAAACTCCTGCAACGCCAACGATATGAAACCACAAACGCAGAAAAACAACCACAAACAAACCACCCTGGCCGGCGACGTGAGGTCTGGGTGGCCGGATGGATAAGGTGGCCCGCGCGGTGGCTGCTACAGGCAGCAGCGTTCGAAAAAACGTTGAACACTCCTTCCTCTCTTCTCCCGCCCTCTCTAACCGTCAACCACCAACAACAACACCACGGTCGACAACAAACAAGAAGGCCTGGCCGGGAATGGCGGTTGATGAGGCAGCAAACGGCTACGGTGAGGCTGGTGCCCTAATCGCCTTTGCGCACTCCCTTATTATTATTATTATTATTATTATTATTATTATTATTATTATAATTATTATTATTATTATTATTATTTTTTTTTTTTATTATTATTATATGCGCGCAGCTTTCATTAAAATAAAATGTAAAGTTTACAAGAAGTTGGTGGGGAGCCGAGAGACAATCTGGGCCCCCACCCCCTTAGCTATAGAGAAACTAAGCCTAGTAAAGATATAAGCGGCCACCCGAGCCCCAACATCCTGAGATACCGAGAATTTCTGGATTCGCTTAAGCAAGTCAACAGCATCCGAGCCCAGCTCCCCAAGCGAAGAGAAAGAGAAGGGTAGGAAACCATAGCCAGCAGTCGCGCATAAATCCCTATACTTAGTACATTTGCGCTGAGCAGCATCAGCAACAACCCGTCCCGGCACAAAATCAGACATCCCAGTCTGAGTCAAGGGGGAAGACCCTGTCAAATCAACACACACATCACGCCCTCTGTCCCACGAATAAAGTAGCAAATCCGCAGGTCGAAGAGATTCGCCATGCCCGTCAACCAAACCGATATCAACCTCCTTGCCCGAAGAAATACCAGACCTATAGCATATGTCGAATAAGGTGTCACGAACGAGGTTATGCCGATGCTTAACCCCCACAATACCAGTACAAGAAACAGCGTGGTCCCCATACACATCATCAACAAAAACCCGAGAGCAAGCAGGACAAGGCCTAGATACCGTGAATAACGGGACACCAAGGCGATACCCCAGCACACTACGGTAAGTCCTCCGGTTCATAGTCTGACCCAACCCAGAGATAGGAACCGCGCGCAACCAATCAGAGGCGTGGGCACCCTGCTGAGACTTCCATAACGCAAGCTGACGCGGTGTCAAAGAGAATACAGATTCCGCAGTAGCAGCAATCCTTGCAAAATATATATCTGCCAGTTTCTTCATAAGTTTAGGGGCAGCGATTTCACTAGGATCACGTAAAAAGGAAGAACCTGTAGTCTCAGAGAACACCCGCAAGGCATCGTCGAAAGTTGGACCAGAATCCACAATACCTGAAGACCGAAGTAGCTTAGCCTGCAAATCAGCTGACTGCAAACGGAACGCTAGAAAAGCATAATGAAAAACATCCCCGGCAGCATAAACACCGAGCCCACCCAGATGAAAAGGGAAAGTGGCAAGGCGCCACTGCCAATCCCCAAAACCAGGCCCAGACGCGGTGACAATACGTTCCAAGCTAGAACGAAGTGCTGCATCAAAACGAAGATGGACAGACCCAAAGATCCCCGGGGAACATGTACGTAGGGTAAAGTAGAGCTTAGATATACCCGTACAAGCTCTAAGCAGAAGCAACTCACATTGCGGGTCCTCAATCCTAGCAACTAAATCCATCAGCTCGATGGTCTTAGTCACTCTCTTCGCCACAAGCTCACTACCAAAACTAGAGCAAGTACTGACAGGCCCACCCAAAACAGAAACACCACGCAAAGGCCGAGCAATGGAAGGAGGGAAAACACCAGGGAGTCGACTCCGGAGATCCTCAGTAGGCCAAAAAACCTCAGTCTTAGCGACATTAAGATGGAGACCAAACTGAGGACCATCTGCCATAATCAAATCCAAAACCTTCCCCACCTCCTAAGTATCCCCAACAATGGTGTCATCATCCAAGTACCAAGCTTGCAAACTCAAATCAAAAGAATCCCGTATCTTGCACACCAAGGGATGCAAAACCAAAGCGAAAAGCAAGGGTCCCAAAGGATCACCCTGCTGGACTCCCTGACAAGACCACAAACAATGCTCCCCATAATAAAGGCGGGCAGGGCTAGAGTAACAGAACTCCACCCAACGGGAAAGAATCGGGCAACGACGGCGAACTTCTAGAAGCATGGTTACACGATCAACAAGGTTGAAAGCATTCTGGAAATCAACCAGCAACATAGAAAACTCCACATCACCACCACGAGCCTCAATGAACCGATTCAAGGCATGCAAGACAGCCTCTCCTCCACCGGACACCCCAACCCCAAACTGAAGACCAGCAAAATAAGAACACAAAGAAGGACCAACCAAACAAGCACCTACCTTAGAAACAAGACGTCTCCAGACGGTGCCAACAACAATAGGACGAACACCACCACCAGGTTTAACAAGCGGCGTGAGCGGAGCGCTGGCAATGTACTCACCAAGAGCTTGTGGACATCTGCCCTCAAGAAAAAGATTGACCACCCTAGTAATAGAAGCGATCAGATTATTATTATTATTATTATTATTATTATTATTATTATTATTATTATTATTATTATTATTATTATTATTATTATTATTATTATTATTATTATTATTATTATTATTATTATATTTTTATTATGAACCAGCAATTTTTTTTATTATGATCAACAACAAATTTACAAGAAATTAGTGGGCAACCGAGATACTATCTGGGCTCCCACTCCTTTAGTAACAGCAAAGCTAAGTCTAGTAAAGATGTAAGTAGCAGCTCGATCCCCGGCATCCTGAGACACCGAGTATTTCTGAATCCGCTTGAGCACGGCAACAACATCCGTAGTAAGCTCCCCCAGCGAAGAGAAGGAGAAAGGTAGAAAACCATAACCCGCCGCAATGCAAAAATCCCGGTACTTGGCACACTTACGCTGAGCTGCATTAGCGATAACACGGTCAGACACAAAATCAGACACCCCAGTCTGAGTCAAAGGAGATAATCCTGTCAGATCGTTAAACACATCCCTTCCCTTGTCCCAGGAATAAAGTAACAAATCCGCCGGACGAAGAGGACTATCATGCCCATCAACCAAACTAATGTCAACCTCCCTGCCAGCAGAAATCCTAGACCTGAAAGAGATATCCAAAAGAGTGTCGCGAACGAGGTTATGCCGATGCTTAATGTCCACCATGCCAGCACCGGACACAGCATGATCACCATACACATCCCCACAAAAACATGAGAACAAGCAGAACAAGGCCTAGACACCGTGAACAGCGGAACACCGAGTCGATAGCTAATTGAAGCACACTGCGGTAAGTCCTCCCATTCACAGTCTGCCCTAATCCAGAAATAGGAACAACTCGCAACCAATCAGAGGAGGGAGCACCCGGCTGAGACTTCCATAAAGCCACTTGTCATGTAGTCAAAGAGAAAACAGAGTCCGATTTAGCGGCAACTTTTGCGAAATATATATCTGCCAATTTCTTCATAGGTTTAGGGGCAGCGATTTCATTAGGATCACATAAGACATCCGAACCCGTGACCTTATTATTATTATTATTATTATTATTATTATTATTATTATTACTACTATTATTACTACTACTTTGCTATTATTTTTTATTTTATAATTATATTATTATAAACAAATCTATATGCATTAATTATGAAAAATAATGGAACTTCTGTTTGTAAGATTTTTTTTTTACTAAATGAATTATCGAAATAATGTTGATAGGAACAACGTTAATTTTCTTCGATAGATTCACGCCATCAAATTTGATCTTAACTTTATAGTTGATAGAAAGACGATTCTTAAAGTAACAACTATATCATTAGACCAATAATATAGAGCATTAAACATTACAAACAAAAATGAAGAGTAGTACAAAGTACGAGTAATACTTTCTAGTACGTAAATTTACTTTTTTTTTTGGAAACATATTCAGCTTTACTTAATTTTTCTCAAATTCTCAATTTAGACTATTGTATGCTTAATCAATTTGTTATAAAGAGAATGATTTTGGATTTTTGGGCGTTTGTTACTGTTAAAACCCATACAACACTTTTGACATTTTTTAGCGAGAATTTATTAACCTTAATTATAACATACTGACCTTTTACTCAAGGGCGGATCTGGGGGTGGGTACTTGATCAGGGTAACTTCCTACCCCCAAGTTTCAGTGATAAATTATTATTGATTATTATTGGTTCTTGATGTAAGCATCAACTTTTGAGTGGTTCGATGGTTAAGTTTCCATAACCTAAACAAGAAGTCTTGTGTTGGACTCCCACAAACAGCATTAGTTTTAGTTTTTTTTTTCTAACTGTAGGCCTTAATTTAGCTCATACTCCGTAAGTCCGTATAAGTTTAGCAATGCCCTAGGATTACTATTAGTACCAAAATATTTATATTTAATTTCTCTTTTCGAAAAAAATCCAAAACCAAACGTTATCTTGTTAAAAAAAAAGTTAGTGCATACTCGTGAGTAAAATCCCGCCATTTGCCCTTGATTTTACAGCACCAAAATAGAATGACAAACATATTTTCAGAATTGTAGTGAGTATTGTATGATCCAAGAGAGTAAAGGTGTATTGACACGCAGAAAAGATTCAGGCAAAAAATGCTTCACAAGCGAGAGCTATAGGAATCCTGGAGGTCGTTAGGTGGGCTATTAAACATAACATTTTTCATTTACAGGTCTTATCAGATTGCCTACAAATTATCCTTCAAATTGCGGGGAGGAGCAAAGACATCACAAGACAAGTGACATCATTAATGATATAGAATCACTCATCCCCTAGTTCCGTTCCATTGCATATGTATTAGTTTTATTCCACGCACTTTAAATAGGTTAGCTAGTTAAAAGTGGTATGCACTTACTTTTACAGTTGCAAAAAAAATGGTAGTGCATAAACGAATAGTAATTTTGACAAGTGTGTGAGGACTGACGACTGGAGTCGAGGAATTCCAACGTGTGGGTTTACTATTCAACACGTATAAAAAAGGGGCACATGGAAATATGTATTCGCAAAGTAGACGATGTATATAGCATGATTAACCAATCGTAGCCAGACATTGTTCTCTTAATTTGGCACAAGTAATTAATTAACTAATCCTAATGATTATAGCTTTGCTTGCATTATTCATACACTTGTCCTTCTGGAAATTGGGGGACACGAGTACGTACATCGAACTTCATAATTAATTACAATTATGGGCTAAACACTACATAGCATAAACTATTATGCTAGTTTACTATTTAGTGTCAAAACTACATACAACCACCATAATAGCATTTCTATTTTTAGAAGATATGGCTAATATTTAGTTAATAATGAAGTGCTCGTGCTTGGCCTTTTTAATGACAAAAGATAAGGTACAAGTTGAAGTGGATAGAAGTGCGGGCCAACTTATCCCGACTCGGGGCCATTTAGGAAAGACATAACATCACTCTGAAATTATTAATGTCACTCATATTTATGAGATGGTGAATAGTAATTTTCCCTTAGACTTAATCTTCTATTGTTATGGTATTAACAAAAAATGTATTAACATTATCATTCCTCTAAAAATAAAGTACGATCTATCAGTCAAGCATCATTTACTTCACCTTACTGATTGGGTCAAAACCGCCATCTTCTCGCCCAACCTATATGAGCTCGTAATGAAGCTAAAAGAATTGAAAATTTGTCTATATAGGCAACGCGCTTGGGTCAGACGTGAGGGAGCTTGTTTCGTCTCTTCACATGGGCTTGTCCTTGGTGGCCGGCTCGGCCCGCACTTACTTGGAACCATGTTCGACCCTGTCCCTCGGTACAAATAAATACGGAGTATATATTATGTAGAATGCGTATCAACTATTGTTGACAGATTTAGTATTGATGACTTTAGTACGGGGACCTAGTAATCTAATCTTTTACCCTGTCATTATTATTCTAGTCTAGCTTTATATAGATAACTAAGCTAAATAGTGTGTACAAAGATGGTGTACTATGTGACCTATTTCTACACAATTGTATGTATAATTATTCAACTTTTTTTTCTCATTTTATTCAAGCATTTATAAATTTAATACTTCCTCTGTGATTAATTGAAAAAGTTCAGAACTTGCCATACTTGCCAATGGGGTTGACTAACATGCTTAATTAGCTCTTAAACTAAAGTCTCGACTCTCGAGTAATCAATGGGCACGCTCTATTGATATTCCCTACAATTTGTTCACTAAAGTCAAATGTATTGACAAATTGCACGAAATAAGAGAAAACCAATAACTATCCATAATTTTTGGCAAATAGCATACCAACATATCCGTTTTTTTTATCACAAATTCTTATTTAAGACAGATAAAGCCCCCTTTGCAAAAGTTAAGTGAGGGTGCAAATAGGAGATAAACGGAGTTCTTCATTTGCTCTTTGTAAGAGGAATTTAGCCCGTCTTAGAGGAGACTTTATGCTTATGTATAGGCACTTGATATCGTTTTGGGTGTCATAAATGCGTGAAGTTATGTACGGTACGGTAGCTCTCGTACATACCAAATTGAATATGGATATCTAGTTAGTCATGTTCAAATGAACACGTGGACCCCATGTTTCTAACCCAAAATCCACGACTCCAAGAATATATCCAACTCCGTATCTTTGTTACGTTGACACTGGACTAACACAAATTCTTGTTTGTGACGGGCAGTATCCGTCACAAGCTTGCGACGGATACCACTTCCCCTCACAAATGACCCATTTAAGGGAAACGGGGAAGCACATCTATCTAACCAAAACCCAGTTTTACAGTTCATGAGATTGTATAAACAAGTTTTATAAAAAAGACTTCTTCTTTATTTTATTTTTAAAAGAAAAGACTTCTTAATTACGCCAATTCCTTGTCTTCTTGAATCAACACTTCAACTTCTTAATGTTAATTTTCCTCTTTGACATCTCTTTATGTCCTCTTCATGCCTTGATATTCCATTGCTAACTTCATCTTCAAGCTTTCATATTCCATGTTCCAAAACCTAAGTGTACCACAATACTACACAATAAACCACATTACGTGCACACTAGTCGTCATCAAATTAAAGCCATTAGATATTTGAGTCTACACGGTTGTAGAGAAATATACATTCTATTAGAGAAAATGAAAGGAATTAGAGAATATAAATGGAAGAAAATGTAGAGAAAAATACATGAAAAAGACCCATACTTCCTAAAATGCATCTTTCAAGTAAACTAATGTTGCTAAATCGCCTAATTGATATGTTGATTAAATAATTTAATTAAATAATCTCCTATACACTAATAGAATAGCAAAAACTTCAAATTTTCTCGCCTATAATACATTTTCTATTTTTGAGATAATTTCCTATTGACTTTCCTATTCTAATATAATCCCCTATCTACAAAAATTTAGTGCAAAAGTTTTGCCTCTTGCTTTTTTATGATAAAAATTTTGTTGACTTTATAAGATAAATCGTAGTTAAAAGATATATTATTAAAAAACAATTACACTCTCCCATATTTTTTATCTTCTCATTTGTTTATTCACGTAATTTAGAACGGTGTTTTGAGCGCTCTTTTTGACACGCATATGTAACTTTTTTTGGTTGGAAATAATTTTTTTTGAAAAAGTTGTTTTGATAATGAATATAAATATTTAATTTAATTTATCATTTAATATTTTTTATTTATCCATTTTTTTATGGTAGTAGTTTTCCAACTAAACTCCAAAAATAAAAATGTGAAGATATAAAAAAATTGGAAGAAGTATAAAATAATATCATTAATCACGTATATAACTATTAATATTAAAGTACACATGTCATATAATTACTTGAATAAATTAATTAATTTTGCTGTTTTAGTTTATTTTCTCAAATAAATCAAAACATAACGATGAGAAATGTTAAAAAAAATTAATGAATAGACAAATTCTGAATAATAATATACTAAAAAATAAAATTTTATAAATATCATGCATGCATTGTACGGGTCTATACTAATTTATATAGTAAACGACATGAACCAAAGACCTTGAGTTTGATTATTTATGGATACAAGTCATATAGACCAGTTATACTCGATCATTGTCGTCCCTGTTTTTTATGGATTCCCAACATTTCAGAAAGGTGATTATAAAATAAATTACTAATTACTATGTTCGTGGTTCAACTCAAGGTTACTAACTAAACTACTATAAGTAGTTTATAAGTGGTTTACCCCAAGATTACTAACTAAACTAAGTAGTGTAAAAGAATATGTACTTCCTATGTGTTTAATACTTTGACAAAAATTAATGTTGGTACCAAGCTTCGAATCCAGGGTGTGTGCGCAAAGCAATATCAATACCACCACCACACCTATGGTACACGGAATTTTTTTTATTTAAGCGGGTTTGTGAGATCGCGGTTCAACAAACCTGCTTCCGTCATTGTGTATAATTAAAACACAAAAAAAGGTCAAGATGACCAATGTATAGACTCTAGAACCACCAATGTGTATATAAGACTAAATCAACAATTTTACGTACAACCCTTTAAATAAGAGTTGTACAAGTCGATATAACCATTCATATTTGCAAGTTTTTGTTTTTTTCATGTTTTTAGAACATAATTAAACGTAAAAAAAAATTGGGGAGTATCTTACATTGCAATTTACTAGATTATTTTCAACGCCATATCTTACGAAGTTACGAGTGACGAGAGACAATCCAAATCAGAATTGGTCATCTAAGCTTTTACAGAACATGATTTTCCAAATCCAAAGTAAGACTTTACCAAGTCTGCTATTAGAATTCAGGTACCACAAAAACTTTGAAAAGACCATCTTTCTGTAAGTTAATGAGAGACCACGTATATCGTACTCTTTTATCCATTTTCTCGTATCTTTTTGTTTTGAATCGTGAGTCAAAATATGGCTTTTATTTGGTACATGTTTTCATAACAATCATGTCTGTTTTATCATATGTTGTAACTATTTTTATTAGTATCTCATTTTACATAATACGTATCTATTATATTAGTTTTTGTATCGTTGTTTCATTAATTTGTAATTGTTCTCTCAATAAGTTTAGTGAGAGACCGTCTCTGACCTACGGTTTAGGAAAACTGCCTCTTCTTCCCCATAATATGCGACTTCAACTGCTACAAAGTAGTACGAGTACTATCTAAAGAAAGTTCAACCCTGCTTTTCACCGTGAACATATCTACAAGTCTAAAATTCATACTAACATGTAGTACGAAAAATAATCAAGATTTTAACAATCACTTTAGTTGACATCTTCATTTTCACATGGCACGAATTGTTATCTTGTTTAATCTCATGTTTTTGGGTCAAAATGAGTTAGTCTGACACTCTGACCCGCTACACTTCCTTAAAACTCACCCTATATAGACAAATCTTTTACTTTTACCTAAATATTCTGTTTTTGTCTTATATATTCATTCAACATGAGCATATTTGACCCATGTTAAATGATAATTTACCGAGTCTGATATTCATAATCAGTGGCAGATTTTGGAGTAAGCGGTGATTGGGCCGAGGTTTAAACTTTTAACTTCGTATATGGGTATGTAAGGTTCAATCATTGAACAAAAGGGGGCCACATGATAATTTTACACTAAAATATGAAAAATCATCTAGGGTCGTGCCCTCCTTCTGACATAACTAAGGTCCTCCGTTGTTCATAGCTCCCAGTTTTGTATAAATGTAGAGTGACATTGTGTTGACATTCTTGTGAAGCATATTATGTAAGACTTAAGACGGCAAAATGATGAACCAAACCGTTGAGTGACCATATCGTTTAAAGAGCGGCCCAACTTGACAATGAAAGTTGGCATATGATGGGCTGGTTCAATAAACTGGTTTGGACAGTATCCTGGTATCATTCTTCAAATTAACCCGACTCGAATACCCGACCGAAACCGAAGTTAAACCCTACAAAAATGACTTGTACCATACTGAATGATCTAACACAACTTGGCCTAAATGAATTTTCTAGCATGGCCTATTATAACAAAAACCTTAATAGCCATAACCAATAACTGGCCCAACTCATAACAATTAAATACAAACTGAGTTTCTTTAACTAATGATAATTGGCCCAACCCTGAAGTGGGCCAAACTGAGCGAGTAGTTTTGCAGGTTTAGATCTATCTTATGTTAGGACTTTCGTTAGAAAATACTTGCCTCGAATAGTTTTAGGGACAGACGAGTTGGCTCCTCTTCTGGCGCTAGGGGTGGACGAGTTGTCAACTCGTCCAACGCTAGGGCCGGAAGAAGAGTCAGCTCGTCTGACCCTAGGGCTGGACGAACTGGCTCCTCTTTTGGTCCTAGGGCTAGAATAGTTGTCAGCTCTTCTGTCAGTGATTTAAAAAAAAAAAAATATTACGAGTAACTAAATCCGTAAACATACCTCTTCATTTTCGTTACTAGAACCGGTTCAAGAAACCGTCTTTGTAACCCTAGGGACAGTCGAGTAATTAAATCTGTAAACATACCTCTTGATTATTACAAGTAATTAAATCCGTAAACATACCTCTTGATTTTTTTTTAAAACGTCAAACGATAAAGGCTAAACACGATTGGGAGCGGAAATTCTACGTTCTCAGTTTAATCTACGCTAATCCGTTCTATCCTAAACTAATAATTCTAATTTCACTAAGTAATTAGAAAGATTATTAAAAAAAAGTGTGTATATTTATTTGTTTGATTCAATGAAGAAGCAAACTGCAATCGTTGTTGACGATGACAGGGTTGTTAAAGCGGTTTTTAATTTTTTTATGAGACGAAAATTTTTATGAGACTAAATTAACATAAGTGAGGTGATCAGATTCTAAAAATATGATATAGGTTTCTAAAAATATCAAAGGTTAGTTTTTATATGAAGGAAAGAGGGGAAGGGTAATAGGGGAAAGTCAATGTAATTTTTCGACGATAATTAGTAATACAACGACAACGTATAGCAGTTGGGTAGTTTTAACCCCGCGCAAATCACACGAGTGTGCATTTTACACGAGTTATAATCAAATGGTTATATGCTATTTAAGCACATTTTTAAAAAGAATTTAAGAAAAAAAGTCATTTAATTTAAAGGCATATTTATTTAAGGGTAAATTGATAACTCATACCTACTATAAATTATTTTTTCAAATCTTATACCTAAGATAATTTTATTTCAAAACTTATACCAAAAATCTTCATTTTTTACATACTCAATACCAAATCTCAAATAAAGACAAAAATTGACGATTTTACCCTTTCTAATTCACCCATCACCACCTTTTCCCCCACAAAATTAATCTTTAACCTCTAATATTTATCGCATACATCTAAACCACCGTCAAACGACCTACCTAATCCCCTTGACATTACCACCACCACCACTGTTGTGCTGTCACCACTCACCACAATTGCCCTCCCGCCGGTAGGTCATCTTAAGGTCACCCCATTAAACGCCATCACACCAAATTAACAACTTCCGCATATACACCCAACACCGTCACAACCCTCGCCTAAGGGTGGTGATGAGGTGTGTATGGTGGACATGGAGGTTAGTGGATCAATATGGTAGTGGGGATGGATTAATGTGGTGGCCTAAGGGTGGTGGTAGGTTATTAGTAAGGGTAAAATGGTCAATTCGTAAATTTTGGTATTGAGTATGAAAGAAATGAGGATTTTCGGTATAAGTTTTGAAAGAAAATTATCTTAGGTATAAGATTTGAAAAAATGCTTTATACTAGGTATAAGTTATCAATTTACCCTTTATTTAATGAATATAACGTGATTTTAATGTTACTGTTATACAAACATAGAGAGTATAAAGAAATATTCTATTCTTAACATGGACAGCGGTGAAAATGACACAATGTTATATCGGCCATGATAAAACAAATCGTCATATAGCTATAATGCCTCCAAAAAATGGAAACTATACCCAACTCTAAAGGTCTCTTAAGACGGACATATACGTATTTAGATTAAAACAGGTCAAATAGTACTCATATCAAAGATAAAAATAGTTTGATAGTACTTGCACGTTATGCTTTTGTCTTTTATATTATATTTGAACCGTCTTAAATAAAAATTTATGAATCTAACCTAATTAGCCCAAATTACGCCAATAGCCCAATACTAACTCAGCCACATTTTTAATAAAGAATTTACTGAATAATAAGCAAAGTTCAAATACTTGAATTGATATTAGTATACCCTATGTTAGTCTGACTCGGATTATTGTCGAGCATGAGTAGTACATGACACAGTTTCAAAGTGTTCATTATGGTTATTTTCCGTGAGATTTTAAAAAGTTTTGTACAAAAGTGAACGAATTTGTACAATCTTGGAAATAAATTAGACATTCGACCTTGCAAGACTCAACCAAATTCGGACTCTCACGGGTCACTCTTCTCTCGTCAAGCAAATGTTAAGTAAATTTGTATAAGAAAGAGAGAGGAAAATATAGTCACTCACCTAGACTATGACCGACACAACATGTATTGCTAACTAACATGAAAGATGATTCAAGCACCGTACACACGCATAACCACCGTTCAAGGACAATCACGTGCCGAACATTTGCAAAATTATGGATATGTGAGGCTAATTGGTAAGAAGGGGCAAAACAAATATTGGAAATGTGAGGGTAAATAGCCAAGCTAGTTCCTAACAAGACCGCAATAGAACTCGTTCCATCTTCCAACAATCAAAAATTAAGCTCGATGCCTTAACATATATAGGCATAAACAACACAAATCTCATAAAACACCTCGACAAAATAATGATAAGCACAGGAGGTGTAAACAACACAACTTCAGCCAATTATTTTTTCCAATCTATATTTTTTCATTTTTTCTTTCTTTTTCTTTTCTTTTCTTTTTCTTTCTTGGCTGACTGAGGAAAACCACTCGATCGAGTAGAATGAGTCACTCGATCGAGGCACAAAAACACAGAATCTGCTCGATCGAGCTAAACAAAGTACTCGATCGAGACACTATTCTTACTTCTCTTCTTTTTCTCAAAAAAAACCCACTCCAATCAATGAAACGAGCCAAAAACTGACACAACGGTAGAATATACCTCGACTACTAAACTAGCTCGGCAAAGGTAGGCTAAGTTTGGGATGTAGTTAAGGGCAACATGCAGATATGGCTTTATGTGGAGTTAATTGGGTAAAATGAGGAAAAGGGAGATGCAAATATTCTCAAGACACGTAATACCGACCACAAACCCAATGTGTGCAGGCGATAAGAAATCAAAATTCATATACAAGCAAATGACACGAGGTGTGGGGAGTAACTACTCTTATTCCTAGATGAACTGGTCATGGATGTCACCAGTTATAGGCTCTAAAACTCAGAATATATAAGTAGTTTGCCAAAATGTTGAGTCAAGCCTAATAATCAAATTAAAATTCCAAGACAAAATTCAATAGTTCACTATTTCGATTTTACTACGTAAATCAAGAAAGGTGCAAAGAATAGCATAAAATAGACTTGTAGTGCAATTTCATCATGAACAAGACTCCAATCCGACTCAACTATATGCAAAAATAAACGTGATATTTTTGATTTTTTCAAATTTTTCTAATTAACATGAATTGTAAACGTGAATGCAATACAAATGCAAATGCAGACGCAAAAGGATGTAAAACACTTCCCCAAACCAAAACAGACAATGTCCTCATTGGCTAAAGCACAACAGCATATACGGGAAAGGGGAAAAAAAAACAACCTAATTCATGTTCCTAAGGAATGAAATATATGTAAGGAATGGAAAAAACTAAACAGAAGAACTCACAAGACAAGGCTTCCCCAAACCAGCATCAAACTGGGGGCTAACATCACCTACTCCCATCCGTCTCCTCCGTCTCTTCTACCTTGTACGTCGGGTCCCTCTCCTCCTCCTGAGCTAGCCTCCTAGCTGCCAACTCCGCACGCTCCCTCATGGCCCTCTGTGCCGGCGTCTCGTCTTCTTCCTCTCCAGAAGAAGAGGAAGAAGAAGATGGTGAAGGATACCCACCTTCTGGGTATCTGTAGAACGAGGGATGAGGCCATCCATCTGGAATGGGACGTCCTCTGCGGATGTGGTCCTCGTAGATAGGGAACAAGGCCAAGGCCTGATTCCGTCGCATCAGTGCAATATCCCTGCGCATCTCAAGTAGCAAAGCATCACGACGCCCTTGGTCCATGACCTCAGGCGTCTCAAACAGGGGAGGACAAATAAAATTAGCCGGAAAAACCGACTCAGGAGGTGGAGTGGTGACAGGTGGGGGCGTGACAGTGGTGGGCCCCACCTGTTGAGAACCCAATGGCTCTCCAACTTCCCCTTGTGGGGAAGCTCTCTTCCTCTTCTTAGTGGAAGAGGAAGGTGTAGTGGTGAAGGGTAGCTGATAGACAGGGGGAGGGGGTTTCACCCCTCGCACAGTAGTGAGAGGTGAAAGAGAAGGCAATGTAGGGCAAGGTAAGACAACGGATGTGGAACCACATATCTTCCACACCCGACGCTCAGTGCCCGTAATCCAAGTAAACCCAATCCTGACTGGTATATCTAAATCGACTCCTGGTCCTATGCGCTGGTGAGTCCTAGGGAAGTCTGTATAAAGGTGGCGGCCTATCCTACTTACCAGACCGCCACAGACTACGGCGCTAGACACCCTAGACTCTAAGTTCTTCCAATGAAGAGCCACCAAGTAAGCGATGTTCAGGACAAACGGGGTACCGCTATCAATGCTCAGGTACCCTGCTAAGATGGCTAACTCGGTGTTGGTAATGTTGTTGGGTTCTGGCCTAGCAAAGATCGACTCTCCTAAAAGTCGCAGGAAATAGCGCAGTGCAGGGTGGTGAACGTGGGCTACCCTACGAGAGCCGTAGGGTGTGTGAGAGAGAGCGGTCCAGACCTGGGGTAACAACTTCATAGGGGCTGCTAAAAGACCGTCACTCGAAAGACCCAAAACCTCCCCAAACCTAGCTAAGGTCCACGAATGCGACTCGTTAAAGAGTCGGAAATGAATGCAAGTGTTAGTCGGTGAGGTAACATACATATCGGACTCAAAAGTATAAGAGCTGAAAAATTCGAGCGTAGGTACTCGATATGTATATTCCCTCATCGAGGCCAAACCCGACATGCCCGTCCCGTTAAGTAACAAACAAACATCAGTGAGTAAACCTAGCTCCTCTAGGTCGGGACGGTGCAAAAAATGACTCAAATGGATAGGGGAGTCAAGTAGATAAGATAACCGTTTCCGGTGAATATGAGAAACGAATTGTACCTCTCTTATCCCTTGTAGTGGCCCGAGGGACTCCACTATAGGTGGCTGACTAGCAGCCTTAAGAGCTTTCGGTGGTGCTAGTCCTCGAGTAGTGGCCAGCTTATGTGCTGCTAGCTGGCTGGTGGTCAACGCCTTCTTACGAGGGGCGAGTGTTGAACTGGAAGGCGGAACAACGGTCTCAGCAGTGACCGTTACAGGAGTCGGAGCTTCAGTGTGCTCCGTGGAGACTGTCTCAGCAGCAGCCTCGGTAATCGTGACAGCAGTTTCAGTCACAACAGCGGCGGTAGTCTCGGCAGTAGCAGGAACTGCGTCAGTTGTCGTCGCAGCGACTACCTCGGGAACCGTGGCCTTACTTGGGACTGAACTTGATACCATAGCTACAAAATTATCAACAAGGACCAATCAATAACATCTAATTTACTTGATTAATCCTATAATCATTAGCTAACCCTAATTGAACCGGAAAGGGAAAGGGATTATGAATTAATTAGTAAAATAGGAAAAGAAAACTTACTTGTTGATGATTACCTGAACAAATAAAGCAATTAATCAAAAAAATCGAAGAATCGAATTAGCAAACCCTAGTTCACGAAATCTCCAATTAACCGAAATTAAAGGGGAAAGGAAGAGGGCTTTTCAATCAATTGCAAAAGTGAAGAGTTGGGGTAAATGTAGTTGGCAATTAATTGGGTATATCACGGATTGCAGGAAGGAATTTTCCAGAAAAAGAATCGAAAGATGAAGAACAAGAAGCAATTGGGATCGAGTAAAAAAGAAAGAGGATCGAGGACTGCCCTTTTATAGTTAAGCTGCTTCAGTCGATCGAGTAGAACTTCTACTCGATCGAGGATTTCTGTCAGTCTGGACTGCTCGATCGAGTAGGTCTTGAGTTACTCGATCGAGTAATCGTCTTTTGATGATCCTCATTTTACTCGATCGAATGGAAATCTCCTCGATCGAGCTATTGTTCTCGCGCAAGTCACTCGATCGACTAAGAATGTACTCGATCGAGTGATTTTCCTCTATGCTTAGCCTTCGATTTTCAGCAATTTGATTTCCGCTTCTATTTCCTGCAAAATCGATACAACACAATACCCAGAGAATACCAAAAATCGTCTAATCAGAAAAAAAAAAAAATTGTTCATCTAAACTACGAATTATAACGTAATAGTCTAACAGGAAAAGTGAATTGTCTAATTGTCTAATTATCTACGCAATAAATTGTTTTTACAAATTGCACGGGGTTGCAAACCCGGCTAGCAACCAAAGAGTTCCATGACAAGTCCACTGTTAGGCCTTTGACTTGCGGAAGTACCCTCAGCTGTGGTAATATTTGACTTCTTTTTCCACAATCCCTGGGGTATACGTGCAGCGGCAGGCTCAGAGTGATTAGCAATGTTAGGCATCTTCGCTGTCACGGTAGTCTCAACAGTCGAATCTTCCTTGAAAATAAAACTGTCGAAGACGGAATCAGAAGTACTCAAGTCTTCCTCCTGAAGAGTCTTATCTATCCTTCTCTACCTGCGCATACACAACTAGAGAGAAAAGATAAGAACAGTCTTAAGGAATTATAAATTCCTTAAGACGAGACAGAAATAAATAACAAAAAATTAAATTGCCTCCCCGGCAACGGCGCCAAAATTTTATGTGTGTCGTTATACACCAAAAATAAACCTAAGTCTACTAACTAAGAAGATAGCGGAAGTAGGGTCGATCTCCACAGGGAGAAAACTAATTAACTGATATTTAAATCTGCAAGTAACAAACTGGGGGGTTTTGAAATGATTTTAACTAAACTAAAAAAAGATTAAAGGAAGAGAAATAAAGATAGAGAGAAAATATGCTAGGATTCGGTCTACTGAAGTATCGGCATCTACGGGTCAACTAAGTCAGTCAATCTATTAATGAGAAGAGCAATGGTTTTCTCCTCTCGGTCTCAAACCACCCTAGGGATTTTCCTAATTAATTCTCGTCCTCTTAGGAGTCACCTATCAATTCTAAGCAAGCCTTCCCTTCCAATCTCTCGATCCAGGTCGGGGTTAACTACCTAGCCTAGTCTCCTGCGTGCACTCATTCGACTAAACCTCAATTAAATTGCAAAGACTGATTCTCATGACTAACTAAAATAGTCTATCCTAACATGCCTCTACTACAGTTTCCCTCATCCCAACATACAAGAGAATTAGCTACTCATGTTATAAACGATGCTAACTAAAACGATTGAACATATGACGATAGACATAATAAAATCGCAATTAACAAGCATAAACAATAACACAACAGTAATTAGGAAGAGTAACAGTAATTAAGGATAAGATTAAGGAAAAGAGAAGAGAAGAAAGGAGTTTACAATCTTAGCAAATCCGGCGTAAAGAACAAATCCTACGTCGATAAACCCGAATGCAAACCAAAGATTAAATAGAGAATATGCTAATGATTCCGAACCCTAATGGTTCAGAATCCTAATGATTCTGAATGTTTCTAATGACGACAATTAAGAGTCTTAAATAGGCATAACACGACTCTAACCCTAATTAAGCTATGGACTTAAGGCCCATGATAGATTCTACTCGATCGAGGGAAAATACCACTCGATCGAGGACTTTATTGGAGGAAATCACTCGATCGAGTAACAATTCTACTCGATCGAGCAACTTTTCAGCAGCAACCACTCGATCGAGCACAGGACAGCTCGATCGAGCAACTCTTTACTTCAACGCTCCTCGATCGACCAAAAGCATAGTCGATCGAGGTCTTTTGGCTTGGCACATGGTGTTAGTCAAAGCTTTGGACTCGATTATGAACGGTTTCGCGCTTTCCCATGCAAGAGCTCATGTTCCGTTCCTTCCATTCTCCTAAATGCATGCAAAGTGGACTGTTTCGGCTCGGTTTCTGCTACTATGCAGCTTGTACCTACAAAATAGTAATGAAAGTACAAAGTAGCCAAATAGAAGCATATAGTGATATAATATCACCTAAATGACATAGAAATGCGTGCATTAAATGGACTAGAAAGTCTATATAAAATACACGCATCAGTGGCCAAGATGAGTTATGGCCAAGTATAAAAGGGGTGTTGTGTAGGCAACGAAGTATAGAGAGGTAGCCAAGTAAGTGGCAAAATTGAAAGGGATGTTGCATAGGCAAAAATTTATTAAGGTAGAAGAGGCGGCCACGTTGGTGGCCGAGTTTATAAGAGGTGGCCACAAGGGCACAAAGTTAAGATGGTGATCATGAGGGATATTTGCTTTGAAATCCGTCAAGATCTCAAAACAATGGAATATTTGCTCGAACTAGACCTATAATTCGAACAATGGTGAACTATAATCCATACCTATTGATTATATTTTGGTTTAGTGTTTGAAAACGCGTCAAACAATAACAAGGAACTGATTGAAACTCGACAATCAAAGAAATTTCTTATGTTCTTATCTCGTGATCTATTACAAAAGCAACAAAAATGGCTTTTAAATAGCCTTACAAAACAGCAAAAGGAAAGGTAAGAGTCTAGCTATTAAGAATAGCTATTATTACACATAAAGATAAATATTAAGTAAACATTATGAAGAATAATTATTATAAACATAATGACAAACAATGAATCAAGTCAAGCCATTAATCCATATGTTGTGACCCATTAAATGCTTGATCCTCTAAAAGACGTATCGAATTCGCATCATATTCCCTTTCTTTGAAAAGAATCGACCCGATTCTTGAAATCATGTAATCCCCCGGGATCAATCACGAATGTCTCGATTTTTCTGCACCTATTTTTGCCTTGACTCAATTTCTCACAAATAACAACTTCTAGTACATCAAGTACAATCAAATGGGAATTGACATGGATCCTTTTTGTGTTATTATCTAGAAAACATGAAACCTCTATAAGATAACAACCCATATTCTGACCCTCAATTGCGTTCTCATTGACGGACTCGTTGTTGACTCATTTTGTTGTAGCACTAAGTTGTTTCCCTTTCTATTTACCATAAGTAATAGGCTCACAACTCTTTAGTCTCTCATTGATGGATTTATCAAATGGAGATTTATAACGATCTTCTCCTTGATAATCAATCATATAAGAGTTTAGAGGAATTGTAACATTGAATGTGGCAGCACCACATATCACATTTGATAAGGGTTAAGTCGCGTCTCCTTAATCAAAGTAAAACCTAATTCACTACTAACTAATAGTCAGTGGTAAGCAAGGTATCGAATCCACAGGGAGGCGGTAGTATTCTAATATGTTAAACTAGGTTTGTCTCTAAGTAACAATTCGGGGTTTGAGATTTGAGTTCTAAGCTAAAAGCAATCAATAATAACAATAAATAATAGCAATAACAATAACTACTAATAATAATAACAACTAATAATAAGCAATAACTAACTATAAGCAATAACAAACTAATAAGGTTGAAAACAATGAGATTAAAAGTCTAGGGTCACAGGTTCACTAGGATTATTGTTCAGGGATAAGGATAAAATCAACTATCATGCAATAAAGCTATCTAAGGTCACAAGATCGGTCGATTCAATTATGCCCTTTAGATCTACAATTTAACATGCGATCGCTATCATTAAACGAGTTCTATTCAATTATCGTAGCCTATCTTAGTCTTAACCCGGTCGGTGTCAATCCTAATTTGCGAGACTAATTAATTAATCCTGGCCAGTAATCAAACAACTAGAATTAAAACGATAATCAAACGATAACCATGCAATTGCAATTCAATTAATTAATCTACCCCTTCTAACAATCCTAGATCCCCTTTCAACCCTAGAAAGGAATTTAGCTACTCATAACGATATAAATAACAACAACAATAATAATTAAATTAAACATGATTAACAATTATGAAAGGATGAACAAAGAACTAGAAGGTAATTAAATTGAATAACAAAGAAAGATTGAAGAATACCGATTACAAGTTGAACTAAAGATAATCGTCTTTGATGAATAAAATCCAGAGGAAAAGTAAACTAAATTAGGGTTTCTAATATTAAAGCATCCAAGCATGAAAAGCATTTGAAAGGTGAGCTTTCCTTTTATAATACAAAAATCCAATTAATTAGGTTAAAGTTTAGGAAAATATGAAAAAGTCGTCGAAATATTGGGTTGCTCGATCGAGCAAGGGTATGTTGCTAGATCGAGCAACCTTCAGCCCGACTCGATCGAGCAAGGCACAGTGCTCGATCGAGCAGCCTTCAAAATGGCTTGTTTTTTCGTTTTTCTTCATTTCTTTTCCACCGTTCTCGATTCCCGTGCCTAACCTTCTACGATCCGACTCCGCCATGCTCCATATCAACTCAAAAAGCTCCAAATGCATCCAATCTGCATTAAAACATAACAAAAGCGGCAGAATCGATATTCTAGCTAAAATAGCATAGAAATAAGCAAGGAAAGACGGTAAATCGAGTTAAATGTGTCTAAGGGAGGCATAAAATATGTATATAAATAATGATCATCAAACTCCCCCAAACCAATCATTTGCTTGTCCCAAGCAAAGCACTCGACACATACAAAGACAAACATACAAATGGTGAATGAAAAACTCAAAGCTAATGTTAATGCACATACAAATCCCAAGCTATCCATATCTATAACAAAGTAATGACCAAGTTGTACCAATAAAACAAATTCAAAGGCACGGGAAAGTAGAAAACGCAGCTCATATTTCAAGATTTTACATGATACCGTAGTATAGACAAAAGTCAAATACCTTTCAATCTTGCAAGGCTCAATTTGTCGGATTCTCGCGGATTCACTCAAGCACTCATAAGTTTATGTAAAGGTGAGTTTTTTGAAGATAGAAAGAAATAGAAACACTCACTCAACTTATGAAACATGCATGCATTCTAATGTGATAGTAATTTCCCCAACTAATACGCATTCGCTATAAAGTACATGAATCAGGACAAAAAGGGAGGCTAATGGATGAAGGTATAGAAATGGATTGTGCCAAGGCACGTATGGAAATGTGGGGCTAAGACCGGTAGTCGCAGCGACACGTACCAAAACAAATCTACAAGACTAGCACAAACCAACACCAACTAGAGAAATCATCTTAAACTTTGACAACGCAAGAGAGATATCGATATTGCTCTCTAAATATGCATTAGACTCTAGTAAATTCACTTTCATTTTCCCTTGAATAACTCAATGAAGCAACATTTTTCTTTCTTTTTTTTTTTTTTTTTTCTCTTTTTCTTCTTTTTCTTTTCAAATCAAATCTTTTTTTTCTTTCTTTTCTTCATCATTTTTTTTTCTTTTCAGATCTTTTGCTTCACAACTTTTCTCAACAAAGGGAATAAATGACACAATTGCCAACATACTTGCTACACCCAATTGATATTCTTTTTGAAATCCCGACCCAACCATAGTAGACAAGTAGATAAGAAAAACATGTAACTGCGACTGTCCCGATAAGGTAGGCAAGTTCTAGGAATGTAGCTATTAGATAGGTTATGAAACAGGCTACAAATGTTCAAAATGGCTAAATATAAAGAACTCAATAATAAGGGTATAAAATCAAGTCTTTTTGGCTATGTGAGGCTTATTTGAACAAAAAGAACCACCTTTCCTCATGCACTTATCAAACGAACGCGTATAGTATCAAGAAACGAATGTCACACTTATGCAATTTGATGTTACACATTCCACAAGGAGTACCACACTCAAGCCTAAAGACAATGAGACCAGTTTATTGATGTTCCTGGCCTAGGAAGCTCTACAGACCTCAGAATTTTAAGTGGTTTACCAACTAAAATTGGCCAAATCTAATTAGCATAAGGTATGTCAAAAACGGTCAAGACTTGTACTATGAGCTTTGTTTTCAAAAGTAGTAAGTGAAAACAATGTACATGGACAACTTATTTGAGATTCAAATGTAGAAACAATGCAAATTATCATCATTGTTATTCAATTCACCAAGACTCGACCTAATAAAATAATAACATGTTTTTGGATTTTGTAAAATTTTCAATTTTTATGATTTTTTTTTCTTTTTTTTGTCTCTCACATAACATAAATAAAGACTCTCCCTCAAACCTAAATGTCACAGTGTCCTCAGCGTGACGCTAACAGCACAGCAATCACATATCAACCAACAGCAGCAACCTAAAGGACACAACTAACAAAGGGGAATGAGAGATAACTGAAAGAAAATACAATAGAAGAAAGTACAAGGATAGATAGTACCAGCTGTATAGAATAATAGCCTCCCCCAAACCAGCTGCAAAATAGGGGAGTAGTGACCAGCTGTCACTACTGCTCATCAGTCGGGTTCAAGTTCATGTGTCGTTACCTTGGTAACCTTAGGGGGTTTACCCAAGCTATACACCTTTTGTAACTTGCATTCCTCTCCTGTCAGCAGTTTTTTCATCTCAACTATTGGCTTACTCCGTGAGCTTCCAGCTGTGCTGGAAATTAAGGCAATCTCCAAAGGATCCCTATCCAAACGCAAAGGAAGACAATCATCAATAGTTATATCAACAATATCAACCCTATGACATGTCTCTTCTAGTAGGGGGTGTTTCATTGCCTTATCTAGGTTGAAAGTGATAGTGTCATCCCCCACTGTTAGTGTAAGTCTCCCATTCTTAACATCTATAACCGCCCCCGCAGTATGGAGGAATGGTCGTCCCAAGATGATAAGGAATTTGGGTGTCCTCGGCCATATCTAAGACAACAAAGTCAACTGGTATGAAAAACTTCCCTACTCTAACCGGTACGTCTTCTAAAATCCCAAAAGGGTGTTTAATAGAACGGTCGGCCATTTGTAAGGTCATGTTTGTAACAGTAAGTTGACCCATATTTAACTTTTTGCATATAGAATATGGCATAACACTAACACTAGCCCCTAAGTCACAAAGGGCTTTATCTATAGCTAAGCAACCGATATTACAAGGAATAGAAAAGCTCCCTGGATCCTTTAGCTTAGGTGGTGATCTGGATTGCAACACAGCACTGCATTCCTCAGTAAATGCAACCGTCTTCACTTCATTAAAGGACCGCTTCCTTGTCAATATGTCCTTCAAAAACTTTGCATAGGCCGGCACTTGAGTGATCAACTCGGTAAATGGTACACTCACTTGCAAATTCTTCACTACCTCCATAAACCTCCCAAACTGTTTATCGAGCTTGGATTTATGTTGGCGGTGAGGAAAAGGAAGTTTAATTACAATGGGCTCGGCTTCTTTGGCTTTGGAAGATGAATTAGAAGGCTTTTCATCCTGATCAGGGGTTGCTCGATCGAGCAAAGGGGTTGCTCGATCGAGTTTTTCTGTACTGTAACTTTCAGAAACTTCCCGAGAAGAATTTGGCCAGATTTTCTGGGTTTTTAGCCTCTTTTTCGCCTTTTTTCGAACTTTGATCAGCAACTTCCAAGCTTCCATTGGTTTCATCCCTTATCATTTCAGGGCCTTTGTAATGGGTTTCACTCCTCAAAGTGATGGCATTGACTTGTTCATGTGGAGGGTGTCCTTGAGGAGGAAGATTACCCGGTTGTTTATGTGGATTTTGAATTGCCAATTGGGCAATTTGAGTGTCAACCATCTTGTTATGAGCTATCAGTTGTGAGATCTGAGCATCTTGCTTTTGTTGGAGCATAAGACTCTGCTGCAACATGGCTTTCAGTTCCGCCATATCATTACTTGGAGGTGGTGGAGGTGGAGGTTGTTGGAAGTTTTGGCCACCTTGATTGGAACGGTTAAAGTTACCTTGGGAACTGCGACTCTGAGGAATCACATAAGATGAACCTTGTTGCTGAGGTGGTGGTGGGGTAGGTGTAACACCCGGAAATGTACCCTATTTTTCTAGTGAAAATATTTTACGGATACTTTTCAGCAAATTTAAGTTTTAATTTAGAATTTAAAGTTTCGAGTCGAATTTAGAATTTCCGAGTTCGTATTTGGAATTTCAGCGAGATTCCATGAGAATCCCGTCTTAAGTCGTCTTTGACTTTTCTTGACTTTTGAGTCGTCTTTGACTTTTCTTGACTTTTGAGTCGTCTTTGACTTTTCTTGACTTTTGAGTCGTCTTTGACTTTTCTTGACTTTTGAATCGTCTTTGACTTTTCTTGACTTTTGAGCCGCTTTGACTTTCGTTGACTTTTCCGACTCACCCTTTACTTATACTCCCTCATACTCCTTAACCTATTTTCATTCAACACAAACACCAAAAACCCTTTCTTCTTCCTTAAGCAAAATCAAACCTTGCCTCCCTCTTGATTTCGATCTTATAATTCGCATAGATCATTCGATCTTTGACGGAATTCACGTAAGTTCGTCTTATTCTTCCCCTCTTAGCTTCCTCTATCCGGATTGGTAATAAAATTACCGTCTTTCTCGCTTTTTAAATTATCCGTCTTTCTCAAGGTGAATGATATTCATCTTTTATTATCTAATTGTATGTAGGTGGAGACTAGGAAAGCTTAGTAACCGTTTAAAGACGCGTAAAGGTAACGGTGAAGGGTTACTCGGTATCATTAACGTGTTTTGCATGCTTTATATGATTAGAAATCGTATTTAGAATACGATTAGAAGCTTATGAATCATGTTATGATTTATGATTGTGGTTATTTGATGATTGTTGATAATAAATATTGATTGTTGATAATTATTAGAAGTGAATTAGGAGATTTGAAAATGATAGAAATGGTGGTTGTGGTTCTCGGGTAGAAGGGTGCTCCTGGCCGAAGGACCGGCAGCCGGTTCAGTGCCCGGCTGGCATTTCACTGCTCCGACCCTTTTTCGTAGAATGATCATATCTCCTTTGTTACTTGCTTGATTTGGGCTTGTGACCACTCGTTGGAACCGTAAGAGGATAAGCTATCACCTCGACTTGGAATTTCTGCATTACCATATTTAGAACTCTAGTTATGACCGTTTGAAGTGGACCCTTGTTTTAGTTAGTTTCCAAACTTGGTTTTTTGTGGGTAGTTGTGCTCCGAGCCGGGGTACCGGCCGCCTCCCTCCACCCCGGCCTGGAACACGGCTGTGTTTTCTTCTTGAAATTTCTAAATCTCGTAATTTATAATAGTTCGCATGATTCGTTTATCGTATAATTTTACGTAGTGACTTATAATATTCATGTTTTGGATATATGATATTTTATTCGCTTGTATCACATGTTTCGTGACGGTTTTCGATATGTCCCCACTTTGAGTCGGTTTTTACAAATGATACGGTTTGAGCACTATTTTGTCTTGTGCTTTGTACTCTCATTCCCTTGGCTACCTTCCCGTTCGTAAGGCTGGAATGTCGGAACGGAGAGGTATCCTACTGCTTACATGCATGTGTTAGTGGGCATACGACGACGTTGTTGGGAGTTGAACGCTATGCGTTGATCGACCCGGCCGTCAAATGTTGTGTACTTGCGAGGATGTGTTATTTGCATGTAGCGTACGCTTGTTATGAGGATTGAGCTCTTTTCCGCCTCTTTCGTGAATTGATCTACCGAATTTGGGGTACTCGGCATATATATTGTAAGACCGAGTCTTGGATGCGAAACGTTTATCGCATGTCGAACCGGAAAATGTGATTTCGGGATTCTGGCCAGATTTAGACTAGGACCGGGTATTTATATCATCGTTCTACCAGGAGGAAATTAGTC
>JAIUZE010066508.1:0-25518 GCA_022085475.1 Heliosperma pusillum | reverse complement strand
TCTAAATCTGGCCAGACTCTCGGAATAAGACATATCTCTGATTCGACATGTGGTAGGACGTTCCACATCCAAGACTCGATCATACAAAGACGTCGAGTACCCCAAATTCGGTCAACCTTCACGAAAGAGGCGGAAAAGAGCACAAGCCTCATAACAAGCGGTACGCTACATGCAAATAACACCACCTCGCAAATACACAACATTTGACGGCCGGGTCGATCAACGCATAGCGTTCAACTCCCAACAATGTCGTCGTATGCCCACTAACACATGCATTTAAGCAGTAGGATACCTCCCCGTTCCGAAATTCCAGCCTTACGAACGTGGAGGTAGCCAAGGGAATGAGAGTACAAAGCACAAGACAAAATAGTGCTTAAACCGTATCATTTGTAAAAACCGACTAAAAGTAGGAGCATACCAAAAACCGTCACAAAACATGAAAATAGGGAATCATATAAGTTTAAATATGATAAACATGAGTCAATACATAATACATAAACATTAGAACAAGTTTATGAAGCATAATGAATAAAAAACATAGATACCTCTCCAAAACAACGTTGTTTGGAAACCAACGAAAACAAGGGTCCACTTCAAACGGTCATAACTAGAGTTCTAGACATGCAAATACAGAAATTCTAAAGGGAGGTGATAGCTTATCCTCTTACGGTTCCAACGGGTTGTCACAAGCCCAAAACAAGCAAGTAACGAAGGAGATATGATCATTTTACGAAAAGGGGTCAGTGCAGGAAAATTACTGTCGGCAGCGAGTGACGCTACCTGCGTCACCACGACGCAGCCTGCGTCCTACACGGGATTCAGGAACGATCAAATATCAACAAGTTACCAACACAAAAATCCTCATTTATCATCACAAACCATCAATTCTCATATCAATTAACAACTAACAACAACCAACAACAACAACACAAGTCCACAGCATACTAACCATAATCTAAATACGATTACTAGCCTAGAAAACACATAAAACACGTAAATGATATCGAGTAACCCTTCACCGTTACCTTTTCGCGTCTTTAATCGATTTCTAAACCTTCCTAGTCTCCACCTACATACAATTAGATAATAAAAGATGAATATCATTCACCTTGAGAAAGACGTATAATTTAAAAAGCGAGAAAGACGGTAATTTTATTACCAATACGGATAGAGGAAGCTAAGAGGGGAAGAATAAGACGAACTTACGTGAATTTGAGCGAGTAACGAATGAGTAGCGACGAATCTAAGACGGATCAAAAATGGAGGCAAGGTTTTATGGGGTTTTCTTAGAGAAGAAGGAAGAAATGAGTTGTGAGGGAAGGTTAGGTTAAAGGGAGTATAAGAAGAGAGTAAGTGGAATAGTCAAGAAAAGTCAAAGACGGCTTAAGACGGGATTCACATGAAATCTCGCGGAAATTCCAAATACGAACTCGGAAATTCTCAATTCGACTCGGAAAATTAAATTCTAAATTAAAACTAAATTTCGCTGAAAAGTGTCCGTAAAATATTTTTACTAGAAAAAAATAGGGTACAATAGCGGGTGTTACAAAATTGATATAGAGAAAGAGAAATTTATGTAAAACGATTTAAAAGCTTTATTGATACCAACATTAGAATTAGTACGATTGTCTAAGCCTTGTAGCGGTATATTCCTCTCGGATTCGTACCGACTTTTTAATGGGTCATAACGTCCTCTCAACCTGGTTAGGTCACTAAACCCCTATTGGTAGTCCTAATTCCCATTCCAACTCTCGTTTCTAAGACGGAAATTGACTAATACAAACAATTGTTTATGGCCACTAAACAAAGTTATAGAATTTGACTCAACCAAAGGAAGAAACAAACTAGGTGGTTCTATTGG
Source organism: Heliosperma pusillum (assembly GCA_022085475.1). Lineage (NCBI taxonomy): Eukaryota > Viridiplantae > Streptophyta > Magnoliopsida > Caryophyllales > Caryophyllaceae > Heliosperma > Heliosperma pusillum. The sequence goes on along the minus strand of JAIUZE010066508.1, from coordinate 23,657 downwards.
TATCGACTCTTCTTTTAATTCATTTTAACTAGCAAATCATTTCAATATTACAATTTTATTTATTGTATCTACACAATGATAATCTTACAATGTTATATCTAATTTATGTGATTAAGTAAATTAATAGGAAAAAGATGTAGGAAATTAAACTATGAAATAAGATCGTGCTATAATGATTAAGGTGATTATACTAGTAAGGATTCTAATGATAAATTTAATGATTATATAATTACGTAAAATACAATATGACATTTTAAACAATATTTCGGCCTTGACTAGATTACTTTTAGATGAGTTTCCTAACAACAATAATATGAAAACAAGACTAATTAGATTAAAGTTCATGATGAAAATTGCATAAGTAAAGGATAGAGAATTACCGAGATTGGAAAATAAAGAACAAATATCCAACCCAATGTAATGACAAATGCTTATTGAAACACTAAAGAAATACTAAGAAGTTGCATAAACTATAATCTAAAACTTGTATGAAAGAAAGAAGTAAACTATTGTATTATTCTCTAAGTTGTAAGTTGTTGTGTTCTTGTCTAAATTGTTTATCAAATCTTGAGATGATCCTTGGCTTTTATAGGGCTGCTTGGCTGCTGCATTTCGTCCAAACTCATACCCTAGACAAAACCTTAAAACACTCCATTAAAGCTTGGTAGAGGAAAAGCCAAGAGACGTCCATCCGAAAACATACCCGATCGGGTATGTGGTAATCCGATCGGGTATGTAACCCAGATGGATTTTTCCATCTCTTCCAATTTCGTCTTTGGGCACGGAATCCTATGTCTTGGTCTTGGTCAATGTAACACGTAATTGGGCTTGGGCTAGTCCTCCTTTGACTTGGGTTGATGTTTTCCTTTGAGAAACAAAGTCAAAGTCCAAGATGAGTCCATTCGAGGAAGGATGTAGCGGAATCGTAGTCAAATCGTGAAATGGCTATCATCGGTTCCTTGAAAACTCGTATTCTAGTGCCCTTGCTCCATAAAGTAAGAAAATATAGCAAAACTGCTTCATTTCCTATAAAACGAGTCAAAGCACGCAAAACAACTAGAATAGCAATATTAGCTCGTTAATCACTTAACAAAGTGCATAAATCATGTAGAAATCGAGCTAAATCGGGGGATAAATTAGTAAAAAATATCACTTATCAATACTCCTCCATCAAACAATAATTTTTCTTTGAATCTACTGCCATATACTACGTAATACGTAATGAGTATCTTAGGGATTTGAATAAATCATCTTATTATTACATTACTTAAGTACTCTGTATTAAATATAGCTTTATAAAGAGGAAAATGTTTAGTATATTTCTACCTAAAAGGACATATAAAGAGTAATGGAGGGTATACAAAGAGATAGTTTCGGTCTTAAATAAGAATTTGTAAAGATTATATTAATTCATTGTAGCGAATTTTAGTATATGTTGCAACCTTCCTTCAAATTCAAGTAATAATTGTATACTAATCTTATGTTGGAAATATAGAGTCACTATAGGGGCGATATATATTTAGACAATAAATATTGGTGTGTCGTGGTATGGAGGCCACTGAATGAGAAACGAAATCGCCCCGACTACGGTACAAATCGATATAGGCGTCGTCCCCCAAGGTCACACAACACTCCTACAAGTTGTGTACTCAACAAATAGGAGTTGGAACTCATATGGTATGCTCAAAATTATCATAGATAAGAAGTAGAAGATATGGAAGATGTGTATCTAAAATGACTACAAAATTTTCATATTTATAGTGATAGGAGAGGAAAGCCAAAAGATCAAAGTGATTAATTAGCACCATAATCACTAAGTTAATGGCATAACCACCACTATAAACATGGGTCATAAACATGTAGTTAATGACTATAATCATGCAATTGGTGGAGAGATTCTCCTACGAGGCATTGAAAGGCATCTCACTAATACAATGTATTTAGACAACATTGCTAGCCTTTGCATTACTTCCAAAAATCCCCTACTATTGCAAAGGATAGACAAGAATGCAGAATGCTGAGCATATTAATAAGGATTGATACTTAAGTAGTAGTGTCTTTCGACTTGAACTAATACGTTAGTGAAATAAAACAATTCTTTCATCATCTAGAGAGTGAACGAATCTTGAACTCCTAGACTCCGGGGTCAATTTCACTCACATATCTAACCTTAAGTTCCAAACGAGTTCCACGATACAATTCAACAAATTTATGGCCAAGTGAATCTTTGGATTCTCATGAATGCTCTAGAGAGATAGCCTAGGCTCTCATAGAAGGAGGCCAATCCTTCACATACACGTAGGTGATTCCATCAAGTCTATCTCCACATAAACCATTCACATACGAACTATAGAATCATTAGGAGCTCTAAGGCTCAACCTCGCTCTCATTATAGTAGTCGGTGAATCCACCAAGTCCTTCTCAACAGGACCACCCAAACATAGGGATATAGATTCATTAAGAGCTCTAAGGCTCAACCTCTTAACATAACAGTCGTTGAATCCATCAAGTCCTTCTCAACAGGACCACCCAAACATAGAGATATAGATTCATTAAGAGAAATATCTCAACCTCCATCATTACTGTGATCTCATCAAGTCCGTCTCACAAGGACCACCCAAAATTGAGCTATAAGACCATTAAGAGCTATAAGCTCAACCTTCCAAAATAGTGTACATGTCATAGGAATGGGTTGTGTACACAAGTGTGAGTCTCTCTATGGCTTCGTTAGACCACCCTCGCAGAAACAAGTTCCGGTATCCACCACAAATTCCTCAACCAATAGGCTTTAACCTCATTCCCCTCAACAACTTTAGGACTTTTTCTTTCTTAGTCCATTAACTTTATAAATAACATGCTCCACTTCAAATTTCACAAAAATCATTTATGAGCATTTTATTCTCAGTCAACTTTCTCAAATTTGCATAATATGTGTAAATCCGCAATTCACTATACACATCATTTTTACCAATATTAAGTTGAAATTAGCATCAGATTAATATAAACATTATCCCCACAATTGAGTAATTGATTCACAATCACCTTGCATCTTATCCTATAAGGTTAAGAGCAAAAATATGTCTACACAATAAGCAAGGTTATAAACTTTTAATAGTCTTCTCAATAGAGTTATATTAAAAACAACATAAGGGTGAAAATGTACTCACCATAAATCTCATATTGTCTTTAATCATTACATTATGTTCAATCAAATATCCTTCTAGATATCCAACATAGTGCAACTCTCAATATTGCATCTAGTTGTTTCACCAAACGAACAATTTTGGTATTGATCACACAAACATAATGTACTAACCCCATAAGTTAGATTGAGTTAACGACGATTATATACGTTAGACTTCTCATAATAGTCAAAACATGTTATAATATAACTCAATAAGCTACATTGTTGTTTTTTAATATAGAGGTCCACTCTTACGTCATTTAAAAGAACAAATATACATCATCATTCCCATATTAAAGAACAATAAATCTCGATTATTGATTCATTCATATTTTCTCATTGCAATTCCACACATTACAAAAAAGAATTTAAATCCTTAATCAAATCATAAAAATCATTATAATATCATATAGTGTTATATATGTCAAGTATAACATAATTGAACCACAACCATTATCTATCGGTATAACCAATAAAATATATTTGGATCAATTTATTACGCATAAAACATATAATCATCTTATTATATGTACTCAACACACAATATATTTCTTAGATATATACTTATATTCTTCACATATTATATATAAGGTATCAAGTAAAACTCTAAACTCCATGAATAATTGTATTAAATGATAAGTTGAACATCTTCCCCCACATGTTGTCACGCCACAAATTAGTGACAAACACAATCGTTCAAACAAGCTATACGATTTATTCATTTAATTAATCATCTCAACTTTTAGATATCATCATATAATCGTACACGATAATTTAATCTTCATAATCTAATTTTATGAAGCTTTGACAAATAATCTTCCAATTTGTTTGTCACACAAATATATCGATAATATATCAATTGAAACGCAAAATATTTAACCCCCACATATGGTTCATCAACCAAGTATCAATTTTTATTCATCTCATAAGCAAAAATAATTAATCGATCCAAATGTGTGGAAAATATTTTGCAATACAAATATATTATATGCATAACAACATCTTGGACACTCAACCATTCTAGCTACTTGTCAATCAAATCTTGGAACAATTTCAAACACACATTCTTGAAATCAATTATAAAATAAAATTTTTTACCAAAATAATAGATATGACATTTAATCACGTCTTACTAAATAAACTAGTAGCATGAACATACCAACCATTAAGGCATAATTGACCAAGCCTTTATATTTATCATCATAAATATTTGTAAAAGAAAGTCATAGACACATACCTTAACCAAAAGAATGAATTGAGCAAAAAAATTGAATATAATATCATTCTTTTATAAATCTTCATAAACTTTCTATCACACTGCCATCATATTGATGCCCATTTTAAGGATAGTAAATGACATAATCTGCGAATGCCTTCAACTACCACGTTGTAGCCCTTCTTCTTATCTTTTCAACGTCATATTACACGTCTCAAACAGAGGTATAACGAGCACGTTATGTCCAAAATATTGAAGTGATGCCCCACCCACCGGGGACAGAAACTTTTACACGATGATAATATGTTTTGCTAATACAAATAATTTCAATGACAAGAAATAATGAACGCAACAACAATAATTGTGACAAATTTCGTTTCACAATTTTTGGAAATATAAAGTCACTATAGAGGCGATATATATTTAGAGAATAAATATTGTTTTGTCGTGGTATGGAGGCCACTGAATGAGAAACGAAATCGTCCCGACTACGGTACAAATCGATATAGGCGTCGTCCCCCAAGGTCACACAACACTCCTACAAGTTGGTTACTCAACAAATAGGAGTTGGAACTCATATGGTATGCTCAAAATTATCATAGAGAAGAAGTAGAAGATATGGAATATGTGTATCTAAAATGACTACAACACTACAAAAAAATTTTTAATAGCGACGGACAATTCCGTCGCAAATACGCTTAATTCCGTCGCAAAAAGGCATTTGCGACGGAATTTCCGTCACAAGTACTCCGTCGCAAATTTTCGTCGCAAAAGGTAGATTCTGCGACGGAATTTTTAAATTTTTTTAAATTTTTTTTTTTTTTTTCATTTTATCATTTCGCGCGATTTTTTTTACCGCATGTTTTTCCGCTTCAATTCATAAGTCACATATTCAATGTAAGAAGTGAGGGATTCTATATAAACATAAGAAATGTGCTGTTTGTTTCCAATGTGGGATGGATTTTGCGACGGAAATTCCGTGGCAAATACATTAATCCGTCGCAAATATATTTTCCCGCGTAAGCCAAAAATTCCGCGCTAAAAAAAATTATTTGCGACGGAATTTCCGTCACAAAATCCGTCGCAAAATGATGTATTGCGACGAAATGCAATCCGTCGCAAAACACCAAAAATTCCGTCTCAAAGTCAATTTTGTGACGGATTTGAATTCCGTCGCAAAATGCCTTTTTTTTGTAGTGCAACCTTCTCATATTTATAGTGATAGGAGAGGAAAGTCAAAAGTCAAAGTGATTAATTAGCATCATAATCACTAAGTTAATGGCATAGCCACCACTATAAACATGGGTCATAAACATGTAGTTAATGGCTATAATCATGCAACTAGTGGAGTGATTCTCCTACGAGGCATTGAAAGGCATCTCACTAATACAATGTATTTAGACAACATTGCTAGCCTTTGCTTTATTTCCAACATCTTACACCAATTCTATATTCTTTTGTATATAGTCATGAATTTTATATTCGTTTTTTTCTAAAGTTTTCCATACAATAAAAATACGAAATTACATTTTCACATACGAGTTTTACTCTTTCACATACATTTTTTTTCATAAACTTTCCAAACCATACCCTTTTCTTGAAGATAATCAAATTAACTCTTATATAGGCACATTCCCCTAAAATCGAATCTAATTACTCTAAAACTTGAGCAATGCATTATAATACTCCAATTAGTAAATTAATTTTTTTTTATATTTTGTTGAAATTTTAGGTATATCAATTGGTCAAATTAATATGTTTAGCCATTATCATCAATTAGGGTTTATGGGTTTGTGGAAGGTAGCGATGGTTAGGTTAGTCAACGGTGGTTCTGAGTGGGCATGGTGGTTAGAGGGGTGGTGTGTGATGTTGTGCATTGTTGAAGAAAGAGGACGACAAAATATGTATTTCTGAGTATGTTAGTCTGATCGATCTTACAATATTGTCAATACAAATTGGATGATGCCCTCTTATACGAATATAGGTTCTAGAACAACAAAACTCAAAAAGTTAGTTATATGAGATTATGAGCAACTTTTTTTTTACTGCTCACTTCCTAAAATCATATCCATATAAAGTGGAATACTTTTAATTAATGACCACTGCATTCGGTTTTACGCATTATACAGACACAAAGATGAGAATAAGTTAACAGTACACCATATGATAATATGTCACGTGGGAGGGGAGAGTGTGTGAGAAAGAGAGGGGAGCGTGGTCGGCCGGAGCAACGTTGGCTGGAGGCTGAAGTGGTTGAAGGTGTTGAGGTGGTGTTGGTGGTGAAGGGAGAAAAAAATCAATTGGGTGAGGGAATCAAAAAAATGTTTAAGGGTAAAAGTGTAAATGTCGTATGTGAAAGAGTAAAATCCGTATGTGAAAAACCACGTCCCAAAAAAAAATGTTTGTATGTGTCATGGTCTATCTATTTTCCATTACAGGCTATTGAGCAAGCTTCTTTAGGTTTTGTCCAATTTGTTTATAAGTCACCTCCGATAGTACAAAGAGATTGATTGGTATATAAATGATACTCTACTAAGAACGAGTATGTTGTAATCTGGCCTATTTGTAAGAAATTGTTTAACGATTTGTTCATTTTATTAATATAGGAAATATAAATGAATTTTTAAGTTTATTTTCGGTTCAGTTGGCCGTTTTAAACGGAATCATCTAAAATTTCAAGCGATGTGTTAGTTTTCAATTTTATGAAATGATTTAATGTAATTTAACATAAGAATATAATTTAAAAAGTTAATATGAGAAATGTTTTTGAAATGGTTTTAATATAATTGAACATAAGAATATATCGTAACCCATTTCTCTTGCACATTTGGTCTGAAGTTCAACTCCGATCAATCTAATCTAATATTACGATATAACCCGGTGAACGCCCGGGCATGAAATCTACTATATACTTAAAAGAGGAACTTTTCGAGCGATAACAGAGTCTCCAACATATGTCAAACACATGAGAAGTTCGAATCAATACAAAATAATAAAAGAAAATATAAATATAAAAGAATATTATAATAATAAAAGAAAATATAATAAACAATAAAATATCTGAATTTTATTAAACTTCTAAACGTTAGATAAATTGTAAAAACTAATATTAAAAAATATAATGTTGACCAGCATCTTCAATTCTACTAGGCATCGACTTCTTCTCTTCTTCTCTATAGTCTCAGTGAACGTACAATTCCACTTCTATCAGCCTTCTATAAACCCTGATCACAACGTTACATAAATATATGAATCGTCCATCATATTAATTCACATTAACTGAATAAATAAATATAAAAGTATTCTCCGTCTTCTTTCTGCAAATGCATCAAGGTATGATAAATATTTAGTGTGTGTTTCTATATACTGTTTATATATATTTCATGGCTTCAAATCTGTTTTTAACTCCTTAATGGCTTTAAATATGTTTTTAACTAATTATTATGTATCACCAGTCCTTATAACGTACAATTCGACTTCTATCAGCCTTCTATAAACCCTGCATCATAACGTTATATAAATACATGAATCGTCCATCATATTAATTCACATTAAATGCATAAATAAATATAAAAGTATTCTCTGTCTTCCCTCTGCAATGGCACCAAGGTATGATAAATATTTAGTGTATGTTTATATATATATATATATATCTATATATATCATATCTATATATATATATATATAGATAATATATTTATATATATATATATATAGGGGCGGGATCCTGTGCGAACTTGAGTTTGGTACGAACTTACGAACTCAGCTTGAGAGTCGTCAGATACACTATATCATAAACAAACCCAAATATTATCTCACCTTCTCTCCTCAAATTATCAAACTACCATCAATAACTCACCCGACTATTGTCCCCATAGGACCTACCACTGACCACCACCTTTCTCTACTAAGAAAAACCACCGTCAGCGTTTCAAGTGGTGGAAACCTCACATCACCCCACCCCGTCGTCGTCGAGGCGTCGAGTACCGGCAACCACGTAACCACCACTTGAACACCCTTAATTCAGGAGCATTAACGACCACATAGGCTTGCCGGTGGTAGCCTTTCCACCAATGTCGCCTCACATCGTCGACTGCACATGCCGGCGTCGATGTCGTCATTGCCATTCGATTTATGGTTTGGTAAAACTATGAAAAATCTTAATTTTTGATTCCCGATCTACAAAATAAAAGTAACATTTCAAAAAAGAAATAGTATTTGGTGCTTGATCGAGATGTTTCGGAACGAAAACATCAATTGTATGTAATTCGGCGCCGACGGCGGACAGTGGTGGTTGTTGTTATTGTTTTCAGTGTGTATGGTTGTTTGCCGGAAACATCCAATCGTATGTATAGTTTACTTTGTTATTCTCTCACTTGTATAACTTAATGGTGGAAATAAGGCACATTAATTGCGAATGAACTTTTTGTCTGCATAATTTATGGCTATTATTGTATATGTGTTAATTTGTTTAAATTACATTGTGTTTCAGGATTAATGTGAGAAAATTTTATGGTGCTAAGCAGTATGCTCTTTCGAAAGTAATTTGTTAAATACGATCGATACTGTTAGTTTACATAAAAAATGCACAAATTCTCATTTGTGACGGGACGACCCGTCGCAAGTTTGCGACGGGTCAAATCCCCCTTACAAAGAGCAAGTGGGGGGCAAATGGAGCTCTCCACTTGCTTTACCACTTACTCTTCATAAGGGGGATTTGACCCGTCGCAAGCTCACAAGCAAGACTTAGTGAAATTTTTAATGCTAGTGTGTTTTATTTCTGAGTATTTTAGAGTAGTTATGGATGGCATTTTAAGGAACTGCACCAGTGCATGTAGTGCATTTATTTTTGGATAAATCTTGTTAGTGTATTTATCTAGCTAAAGGATTCTAATTAACAACTTAAAATAATGTATCTACCAAGTTAAAAAGATGTATCTAAAAATTTAAAGGAGTGTATCTAACTAGTTAGAGGTATGTATCCAGTAGCTTAAATAAGTGTATCTAGCTAGTTAAAGGTATGTATCTAGCAACTTAAAAGAGTGTATCTAGCTAGTTATAGGTATGTATCTAGCAACTTACAAGAATGTATCTAGATAATTAGAGGTATGTATCTAACAACTTACAAGAGTGTATCTAGCTAGCTACATGTATGTATCTAGCAATTTACAAGAGTGTATCTAGCTAGCTACATGTATGTATCTAGCAACTTACAAGAGTGTATCTTGCTAGCTGCATGTATGTATCTAGCAACTTACAAGAGTGTATCTAGCTAGCTACAGGTATGTATCTAGCAACTTAATGAAGTGTATCTAGCTCACTAGAGGTATGTATCTAGCAACTTAAAGAAGAGTGTATCTAGGTATCTACAGGTATGTATCTACCAATTTACAAGAGTGTATCTAGCTAGCTACAGCCTACAGGTATGTATCTAGCAACTTACAAGAGTGTATCTAACTATCTATAGATATGTATCTAGCAACTTAATTAACTGTATAGCTCACTAGAGGTATGTATCTAGCAACTTCAAGAAATGTATCTAGCAAGTTTAAGGTATGTATCCAGTAATTTAAAGGAGTATATCTAGCAAGTTAAATGTATGTATCTAGTAACTTAAAAAGTGTATCTAGCAAACTTAAGGTATGTATCTACTAATTTAAAGGAGTGTATCTAGCAAGTTAAATGTATGTATCTAGTAACTACAAGAAATGTATGTAGCAAATTTAAGGTATGTATTTAGTAACTTAAAAGAGTATATGTAGCAAGTTAAAGGTATGTATCTAAGAATTTTAAAAAAATTAACTAGTTAGCTAAAGTAATGTAACTAATAACTCAATGGAGTGTATGTAGTTATATATACCTTTCAACTCCGCCACTAAATAAAATTTGTGATTATTTATGAGCAAATTGACTGAAAAACTAAATGTAGTTATGTAAGAATGACAAAAATTCTGGATCTTGGAAAGATAAACTAAAGAAAGCTTGAGACATTCAAAATGGAAAGATAATTATATTACATTCCATGCTTTCCATCCCAAACTTAATACATTTAAACATAATAATGATAAAGATTAAACAGGAAAACTACTATAGCTAACTCCATACACAAATCTCCATTATCCAGATGAAATCGACTAGTAATATGAACCTAACCACCGAGCCCGTAGAGTTCTTCCTTGCCTCTTAAAATCGTAAAAAAAACATCCATAGAAGTGATAGTCTTACAACGAGCATGCTCAGTGTAGGTAACAACATCACGGATCACATTCTTCGAGAATATCTAAATAACAACACATGTCTCCTCATAGATAAGATCGTTGATCCTCTTGACACCACCACTACGAGCAAGACGGTGGATGGCAAGCGATATCCTGGATGTTATCCTTCAACACTGCCTCTTTGCTCCTCCATTTCCTCTTCCTGACATTTTCAACTAAAACAATATTATGTGTGTGTTTGTTGCTTTGGTTTGGTGAAAAATGAAGCTGAAAAATGTTTAAAAAGGAGAAACAAATAACCAGCAGACAGTCTTACGTAAGTTACCAGACCTCATTCCAGGTGAACGATTTTTATTTATCCATTGTTCTATACCCTTTTCAATAGGTTTCTCTTAAGACGAGTGTGTCCGTCTTAAGAGTAAAACGGGTCAAATACTTCCCTACAACCCCACTTGTTTAGATAGCACAAATAATTTGTTAGTATCTAGAATTATAGAAATTTTCTTATCGTCTTACTCATCTTATTTGATCCGTTTTTAGCTTGTGACGGATAAAACGCATAAACTCAAAACCTCTAATCATAAAACACCCAAAATCAATACAATTAACAAATGGAAGAACTCATGATATCCAATGACCCAGGTCCCATAACACATTTCTATAAATCCAAACAAAACCAAAATACCATAATCATACGAAATAAAATAATTTCAGAAATAAATCACATCCATCAAGAAAAATATAGACTAAGTATCCAAATCATATGAAAATAAGAAATGATAAAAATAGTAAACCTCTTGGAGAAATTTGAATCACGTCTACCATATAACCACCACCCAACGACATCCTCTCTCCACCACATCCCCAAACTCCGTCTAGTATCAACCGCACCATTAGTGGCTCGCTCACGTGCCTCAACCACTATACATCTCGTCTTTTTATAATAAAAAAAAGTTGCAGAGTAAATCATAAATCTATGAAAAATTACAAAAGAAATTTAAAAAACTAACCACACAAATGACATTTTTGAGCTAAATAGATCCAATTTTGACCGAACTTAAGTTTAATTGGGGTTGTGTAGGGACAAGCAGGTCTAACGACGGTGGAGTTGCAGTTATTACAAGCGAGATGATGGCGGAGATCCGGCGACGGTGGAGTTGGTGGTCGACAGTGGCCGACGGTGAAGACAAGTTGTGGTTGTGGATAAAGGTAGGGATTAGGTTGTGGGTAACAAAAGGCAGAGAGTTTGGGTAAGTTAATTAGTTTGTGGAAGGGTTTGAATATAGTATAGCGCATTAATATTGATCGTTGATTTCTTTCAATCTAGCAGCCACTAGTTAGTTCGTAGGTTCACACCGAACTATTAGTTCGCACAGGAGCCTAATTCTATATATATATATATATATATATATATATATATATATATATATGGGCGGGATCCCATGCGAACTAGAGTTCCGTACGAAATGTACGAACTATCTTTATATTGTATATTTATATCAAACCAGCTTTCTCCATTAGTACATGTCGTCAATTAATTGTTGAACTTCTTGTCGATTGTGGGTGGTGAGGGATATGAAGAGGAGGGAGGAGGAAGCCATTAGAGTACGAAGATAGCTTTTGTCCTGACTGCCCTTATAAGTGTGGTTATGTACAGCTCAATATAGTTGGAGACTTGGAGTAGAGGAGTACATGAGTAGAGGAGTGTTAAAGACTAAACGACATTATTTTTGGAACAAGGGAAATTGCGACTAAATGATTTATGACTAATCATGTCATGTGGCTGCTCTGTTGTACTAATCATTTGCTATTTGGTGAAATTGATTCACACTATCATCTTCACCTTAAATGGACAATCCTTCGCCTTCATTTTTTTTTGCGAAGATGCTAGAGGTTCTTTTTGGTGATCCAGATTCTAATTTAATATCATTAAATTGTAAATTTATGGGAAAAAAAAAGAAGAAGGAGATTTAATGGGGAAAATATTTAATTTAAGAGAAGATATGACAAAGGAAAATATTAAAAAAAGAATAACAGAGTTTTTCCATATAATGGTTATAAATTTATGGATAAAATGGTCAGATTCACTTATTTATCTAGCAATAAAGAAGTGTATCTGGGAAGCTAAGGCTCTGTTCTTTTGGACCGAATTTGTCTGAACTGAATTGAACTGAACTTAATGGAACTGAACTGAACTGAACTTAACTTAATAGAGCTGAACTAAACTGAACTTAATGGAGTTGAACTGAACTGAACTGAACTTAATGGATCTGAACTGAACTAAAATAATAAAAAGATAACAATATTATTATTAGTAATAATAATATTATATTAATATAATATAATAATAATAATCAAATAAGATATAAAAAAAATATTATAGTAATATAATAAAAAAATATAATATTAATATGAATGATAACATTATTAATTATAGTAATAAATATATAGAATTAAGTAACTAAAAAATAAATATGATAAGTATAATATAATAATAAAATAATACAAACAATAATATAAAATATAATTTATAACTTATAATAATAATAATAATAATAATTAATATTATAATAATATAAATCATTATTAATAATAATATTATAATGATATTATTTAATAATAATCTAATCAGATGTATTAAAAAATAAAACAATAATATAAGAATAAATATTATAATAATAAAATACTAATATAAATGATAACATTATTAATAACAATAAAATATAGTAATAAATATATTAACAATAGTAACTAAAAAAATATAAATAATATAAATAGTAATAAAGTAAATATAATTAATAATAATAATAATAGGCTTAATAATAATATATTTAAACATTATAATAATAATAATAATAATAATAATAATAATTATTATTATTATTATTATTATTATTACTAATAATAATAATAATAATAATAATAATAATAATAATAATAATAATAATAATAATAATAATAATAATAATAATAACAATAATAATAATAATAATAATAATAATAATAATAATAATAATAATAATAATAATAATAATGATAATAATTGGATTCCTTACTCCTAGATGTCTTATTAAGGTTGATATAAGAAAAGCTTTTGATTCTCTTCAATGGGATTTTATTCAAAATTTGCTTGATTGTCTGGGTTTTCCTGCTATTTTCACTAATTGGATTATGGGATGTATCAGAAGTTCTTGGTTCTCCATTAGACTTAATGGTAACAATCATGGATTCTTTCAGGGTGGAAGTGGGCTGAGACAGGGGGATCCCTTATCCCCTTACTTGTTTGTCATGAGTATGGAATTGCTGTCAAGGTATCTCAGAAAGATGTGTGCTCAGTCTGGGGTATCCTATCATCCTAAGTGTTCTAAAATAGGGTTAACTCACCTCATTTTTGCTGATGATCTCATGATCTTCATTAGAGGAGATGTTCCCTCTATTAATGCTGCTCATAACATCCTTAATAAATTCTCTAGATGGACAGGCCTTCATGCAAATACTGATAAAACTGATATCTACTTTGGAGGAGTATCTTCTGATGTTAAGAAGCAAATTCTTGATTCTACTGGGTTTTCTGAGGGTCAATTCCCCTTCAGATACCTTGGGCTTCCTCTTAATACTGCTAGGCTTAATATTGATACATATATGACTCTAGTTGCTAAGCTTCAAAACCAATTGCAGCACTGGTCTATCAAGCATTTTTCCTATGCTGGCAAATTGCAACTCTTAAATTCTGTCATATTTGGGCTTACTAACTTCTGGTGTGCAAATGTTTTATTTCCTAGGAATGTTCACAAGCTCATTACTAAGATTTGTCGTGCTTTCTTCTGGAATTCTGAAGCAGGAAAACACAAGTTTATCTTCCTAAACTGGAAAAGTTTGTGTTCTCCTTGGATGGAAGGTGGGTTTGATGTTAAGGAACTTCTCTCATGGAATAAAGCTATGTTATCTAAATGGATTTGGATTCTGCAGTCAGAACAAGAGTGTCTTTGGTCTGTCTGGCATAATGCTTATCATCTTCAATCTTCTTCCATTTGGGAAGTCACGAGTAAAGATTATTTTTCTGAGAACTTCAGAAGTATTCTAAAGGTGAAGGATGAAATTCTTGCTCGAGTACTTCATTCCAACAATGCAGATACTCTCCTTTCTTCTTGGGCTCCTCATGGCAAGTTCAACACTAGTCTTGCTTATCAATGGTTTAGAACAAAGCATCAGATTCTTCCCTGGGTCCCTTCTCTCAGATCTCATTTCATTGTTCCTAGTCATAGGGTCATTACTTCTCTTGCTATGCAAAATAAGCTAGCTTCTCTTGACAATCTGGCCATTAAAGGACTGCAAATCATAAATAGATGCATTCTTTGTAAGTCTGATAATGAAAGTCAGGAACATCTCTTCTTCAGGTGTCCTTTTTCTGCAGAAATATGGACAGAACTGAGTCAGTGGATTAAGCTTGGATGCAGTACTCAGGATTGTAAGCTTATTCTTAGCTGGTGTGCTAGTAGAACTCATAGACGACATTGGAAGAATGGGTGGATTTGTAGCTGCCTTGCTGCTGCTTGCTATCATATTTGGCAGGAAAGAAACTTAAGAGTATTTGCAGGTCTGGAGCACACTGCTCAGCAAGTTCTTCATCAGATCAAAATTTCAGTCAGTATTAGAATTCTAAGCAAAGTTCATAAGGCAAAGTGTAGAAATGTCATTCTTAGTCTCAATGGTTTCCAAAATTAATTTTTGGAATTAGTGGGTAATTCTTTGTAAAGAAATTGTCCTTTTTTTTTTCCCTATATGGATGAATAAGAAGGACTATATATTCTTGCAAAAAAAAAATAAAAAAAAATAAAAATAATAATAATAATAATAATAATAATAATAATAATAATAATAATAATAATAATAATAATAATAATAATAATAATAATAATAATAATAATAAGAATAATAATAATAAGAATAATAATAATAATAAGAATAATAATAATAATAATAATAATAATAATAATAATAATAATAATAATAATAATAATAATAATAATAATAATAATAATAATAATAATAATAATAATAATTTTTTCCGGCTCCCTCTCTCTCTTGTTTCTTCTCTCTATTATTCTCTCTGAAATAGCGATTTAGAGTGGTTCACTCAATCCAGTCGCCATGCCGAGGGGCCGGCCGCCCAAGCTTCAGGCCGCCGCTCGTCCACCCAAATCTTCTGAGGCATCTGCGGAGGATACTAATTTGGTAGAGGTTTCGTTGAATCGTACACCTAGGTCTGCGAATTTGGGGGATTTCCTTCAATTGGGAAACTCAAAATTGGGGCAAACGCAGGCTTCTCAACCGACGCAAAGTAAGGATTCCTCCTTAGCATCTGGTTCAGGTTTGATTTCTTCTTCTTCTCCCTCTTTACTTAAGGAGAAGAGTCCGGTTATTCCTGTGGCTCCTAAGGTTACTCCGGTGACTGATGTCCCGGTAAAGCCTTCCTTTTCTAAAGTTCTTAAGTCGTCTGGTAAGGGTATGTCCTTGACGTATGTTAAGCCCTCTTTAGATGCTGTTGTGATTGAATCTCAGGATATTGTGGAGGAAATTGATTACTGGAAGTATACGCTTGTTGGGACTGTTATGGGTCGTCGTACCTCGCTTGTTGAGCTTAATTCTCTGGTTGCAAAACATTGGGGGCTGGTCTCTACTCCTGAAATTCTTTATTTCTCTAAGGGTTGGTTTTATTTTCGCTTTACCTCTCAGGAAGACATGACCAGTATTCTTTCAGAATCCTGGAATCTTAATGGCTTCCCTCTTGTGTTTAAGCCTTGGACTCCCACTGTGGCTGCTGAACTTGATACTGTCACTATGGTTCCTGTCTGGGTTTTGTTCCCTAATCTTGACCCTTGCTTTTGGTCAAGTACTGCTCTTAGCAAGGTTGCTAGTTTTGTGGGAAGACCTATTTGTGCTGATGAGACTACTACTAATAAGTCTAAAATAGCTTTTGCTCGAGTTTTGGTGGAAGTTGATATCTCCAAAGAACTCCCCAAAGCAATGGCTCTTCAGACTCCTTTTAGAGGGAGGATTTTGCAGAAAATTGATTATGAATGGGTGCCTTTTTACTGTCATACATGTAAAAAGGTAGGTCATACTAAGGAGAAATGCAGTAGGAATGTTGTGAAGAAGGTTTTTAAACCTGTTCAGCAGATAGCTGTGGTAAAACCGGTTGTCTCTACTCAGCAGGATGAGGAAGGGTTTGTCTCTGTTCAGGTTAAAAGCAAGTCTGCCCCTCTTATTGAACCATTGTTTACTACTCTTGAGAATAAGTTTGCCCTGCTTGATTCTCACAAAGAAGTGTCGGTATTACTGGGTGTGGATCAAGGTAATGTTGTTGTGGAGCTTGAGCCTGGTGGGTCATCCCCCCCTCTTTCACCTCAATGATCATTTCCTCCTGGAATGTGAGGGGGATGAATGACCCCCTAAAACAGCAGGAGGTTTTAGACTTTCTGAAAGGGAATAAGGTGGATTGTGGTGCTATTTTGGAGACTCATATAAAGGCTAGGTATGCTCAGGCTATTTATAGAAGGGTTTTTAAAAACTTCTCTATTCTTACTACTTATGGCTCTCACTTTGATGGGAGAATTTGGATTTTATGGAACCCCTCTTCTGTTCATGTTCAACTTCTTGAAGAAAATGCTCAATATGCTCATTGCATTATTACTAATCTGCTTACTCAGAAGTGTTTTTTGGTTACTTTTGTCTATGCTTTTAATAGAGCTGTTGATAGACTTGCCCTTTGGGACAAGCTTGCTTCTTTTGCTATGGGTCATCAGATTCCTTGGGCTTGTCTTGGGGATTTTAATGTTTCTCTTTCTGCTGATGAGAGACTGGGTTGTCAAATTCATGATAGGGAGATTCAAGAATTCAGGGCTTGCTTGTCTGATTGTAATCTTTCTGATCATCCTTTTACTGGTGGTCTTTTTACTTGGCACAATAATCAGATTCTTTCCCCTAAATGGTCTAAGCTTGATAGGGTTCTGGTTAATTCTGCATGGTATGCTTATTTCTCTAGGTCTACTGTGGCTTTTCTTCCTCAAGGTGTTTCTGATCATTCTCCTGCTCTTCTGAATGTGGATTCTCTCACTGCTTTGCTTTCTAGACCTTTTAGATTTCTTAATTGCTGGGCTCTTTCTCCTGACTTCCTCTCTAAGGTTGCTGAGGGATGGCACTCTGGTTTTAGTGGAGGTAGAATTTTCTCCTTGTTTTGCAAGCTGAGGGCTACAAAGCATCATCTCAAGTCTCTTCATCAGGCTGAATTTTCTGGGCTTACTGCTAGAGTAAAGTTGGCTAAGGAGAATTTGTCTTCCTGCCAGCTCCTCTTGCAGTCCTCTCCTTTGTGCTCCCTTCTTCTTCAGCAAGAGAAGGATTGTCTTCTGGTTTATTCTAAGCTTAAAAAGGCAGAGATTAAAGTGTTAGCTCAACAAGCCAAAGTTCATCACTTGAAGCTTAGTGACTCTAATACTAATTATTTCTATGCTCACATTAAAGCTAGGAAAGTCAGAAATACTATTGGGGTCATTGAGGATATGAATGGTCATGTTTGTCATGGTCACTCTGCTGTTGCTAATGCCTTTGTTTGTTATTATAAGGAGCTCTTAGGGTCTGGCACTTCTGTTACTCCTTTGCCTGTGGAGTTGTTCTCCAATTGTCTTTCTTCTGATCATAGCTTGGAGGTCCCTGTTACTGTTGGAGAAATTGAGAGTGCTCTCTTTGCTATTGACAAAAACAAGAGCCCAGGTATTGATGGCTACTCTTCTGGGTTCTTCAAATCCTCTTGGTCTATCACTGGAGCTGCTTTTAAGGCTGCTGTTATGGAGTTTTTTGCTAAGGCCTCAATGCCTTGTGCTGCTAACTCTACCCTTATTTCTCTCATCCCTAAAGGAGATTCTCCTAAGGCTGTTTCTGATTTTAGGCCTATTTCGTGTTGCACTGTTTTTTACAAAACTGTTAGTAAGATTTTAGCTAACAGAATGAAGTCTGTCCTGGGAGAGATTGTAGGCCTAGAACAGGCAGCTTTCATTGAGGGTAGGGATTTGTTTGATAATTCCATGCTTGCCCATGAGATGGTTTCCAAGTATAATAGAAGTTTGTTAACCCCCAGGTGTACTCTTAAGATTGACATTAGGAAAGCTTTTGATTCTGTTAATTGGGAGTTTCTGGCTAATAGCTTAAGGCTTTTTGGTTTCCCTCCTCTTTTTAGAAAGTGGGTTCTTGCTTGTGTTACCTCTTCTCATTTTTCCCTAAATATAAATGGGTCTATTGAAGGTTTTTTTCCTGGTAAGAGGGGACTCAGACAAGGTGATCCCTTATCTCCTTATCTCTTTGCTCTTTGTATGGAGGTTCTGTCCCGTCTTTTGAGGAGGTTGCCTGATTATCCTAACTTCTCTTACCACCCTAAGTGTGTACAGGTTAAGCTTACTCACCTTGTTTTTGCTGATGATCTTTTGGTGTTTACTCGTGGGAATCTTCCTTCTATTCAAGCTGTGAATGAATGCTTGAGATTATTTGCTGGATACTCTGGTCTTGCAGCTAATCCTATGAAGTCTAGTCTTTATTTTGGAGGTGTCTCTCCTCAGTTGAAAGTGCTTATCCTCTCTTCTACAGGTTATACTGAAGGTAGTTTCCCTGTGAGATATCTGGGTATTCCTCTCTTCTGTTCTCGTTTAACTCAGTCTATGTTCTCTCCTCTTCTGGATAAGATTAGAGGTAAGATCAATCATTGGGCTAATCATCATCTCTCTTATTATGGTAAGGCTCAACTCATCAATACTGTTTTGTTTGGGTTATACAATTTTTGGGGTTCGAGTATTCTTCTTCCTAAAGGTATTGTTAAGAAAATTAACAAAATCTGTAAGGATTTCTTGTGGGGATCTACTCCAGGCCACCATAGGCATATTTTCAAGAGTTGGACTAGTCTTTGTCAGCCCCGTGAGGAGGGTGGTATTGATATTAAGGAGGTTCTCAGTTGGAACAAAACGCTTATGCTATCTTGGGTCAAGAAATTGGCTACTAATTCTGATACTATCTGGGTTAAGTGGGTGAATGCTTATATCCTGAAGGGTTCCTCCATTTGGGATTTTCAGCTCACTTCTGCTCATTCTTGGTTTATGAGTAGTATTATTCATTGTCGTGATTTGCTTGTTCAGTATCTAGGGAGGTCCTCGGATGCTTGTCTCTTTCTTTTGGAGGATAATTATAGATCTCAATTCTATGATCTTATTCGTCCTAGAGGAGCCTTCTTTTTTCAGCATCGCACCATTTGGGACTCTAGTTGCTATCCTAAGCACTGTGTTATTGGTCTTATGGCTACTCAGAACTGTCTTCCCACTATTGATAATCTTTGCCATCGTGGAATTGTTTTAGTTAATAGATGTGTTTTGTGTGAGCAGAGCATGGAGACTAGTGAGCATCTTTTCTTTGCTTGTTCCTATTCCGCTTCTGTCTGGTTGATTACTTCTTGTTGGATAAAAGCTACTTGTGCTACTGGACTTTCTCAGATTTTCAGTTGGTACCAGGGTCACAACCGGGGAAAGAGTTGGATAAAGAAGCAGCGAAGATGTGCTTTGATGTGTACTATCTATCTTCTTTGGTCTGAAAGGAATAGACGTATATTTCAGGGTTCCTCTCGCTCTATTGAAGCCCTTGTTTGGAAGATTAAGTATTTAGTCTTACTTAGAAATCCTTGTAATGTCTAATGTATGGTTTCTTTTTGGATTCTTTGTTTGGTTTTGAGGTAGTCACATTGACTCCCTTGTAGGATTTGTAGGATCTTGTACTCCACTCTTTGATTAATGATAAGATCCTGATTTTCTGCAAAAAAAAAAAATAATAATAATAATAATAATAATAATAATAATAATAATAATAATAATAATAATAATAATAATAATAATAATAATAATAATAATAATAGGTATCTAGGCCTTGTCCCGCTTGCTCTTGGGTTTTTGCTGATGATGTGTATGGGGACCACGCTGTTTCTTGTACTGGTACTGTGGGGGTCAAGCATCGGCATAACCTCGTTCGTGACACCTTATTCGACATATGCTATAGGTCTGGTATTTCTTCGGGCAAGGAGGTTGATATCGGTTTGGTTGACGGGCATGGCGGATCTCTTCGACCTGCGGATTTGCTACTTTATTCGTGGGATAGAGGGCGTGATGTGTGTGTTGATTTGACAGGGTCTTCCCCCTTGACTCAGACTGGGATGTCCGATTTTGTGCCGGGACGGGTTGTCGCTGATGCTGCTCAGTGCAAATGTGTTAAGTATAGGGATTTATGCGCGGCTGCTGGCTATGGTTTCCTACCCTTCTCTTTCTCTTCGCTTGGGGAGCTGGGCTCGGATGCTGTTGACTTGCTCAAGCGGATCCAGAAATTCTCGGTATCACAGGATGCTGGGGCTCGGGTGGCCGCTTATATCTTTACTAGGATTAGCTTTGCTATAGCTAAGGGGGTGGGGGCCCAGATTGTCTCTCGGCTCCCCACCAACTTCATGTAAACTTTTCATTTTATTTTAATGAAAGCTGCGCGCATATTATTATAATAATAATAATAATAATAATAATCATAATAATAATAATAATAATAATAATAATAATAATAATAATAATAATAATAATAATAATAATAATAATAATAATAATAATAATAATAATAATAATAATAATAATAATAATAATTCTGATGTCACTCTTGGTGCTTTGCGAGAGAAGCACCCGGCCGCCCCATCACCTTCCTTGCCTCCTTTGCCTGTGGACCATCATTCTCTTATTGCCTCTTCGGCTGTGGTTGTGGATATGATTCGTAGTTTCCCCCGTGGCACTTCTTGTGGGAGGGATGGGTTTCGTGCCCAACACCTCATGGATTGCTTGAGTGGCGCTGCTGTGGCTATCTCTGATGATCTGATCGCTTCTATTACTAGGGTGGTCAATCTTTTTCTTGAGGGCAGATGTCCGCAAGCTCTTGGTGAGTACATTGCCAGCGCTCCGCTCACGCCGCTTGTTAAACCTGGTGGTGGTGTTCGTCCTATTGCTGTTGGCACTGTCTGGAGACGTCTTGTTTCTAAGGTAGGTGCTTGTTTGGTTGGTCCTTCTTTGTGTTCTTATTTTTCTGGTCTTCAGTTTGGGGTTGGGGTGTCCGGTGGAGGAGAGGCTGTCTTGCATGCCTTGAATCGGTTCATTGAGGCTCGGGGTGGTGATGTGGGGTTTTCTATGTTGCTGGTTGATTTCCAGAATGCTTTCAACCTTGTTGATCGTGTAACCATGCTTCTGGAAGTTCGCCGTCGGTGCCCGATTCTTTCCCGTTGGGTGGAGTTCTGTTACTCTAGCCCTGCCCGCCTTTATTATGGGGAACATTGTTTGTGGTCTTGTCAGGGAGTCCAGCAGGGTGATCCTTTGGGACCCTTGCTTTTCGCTTTGGTTTTGCATCCCTTGGTGTGCAAGATACGAGATTCTTTTGATTTGAGTTTGCAAGCTTGGTACTTGGATGATGGCACCATTGTTGGGGATACTTTGGAGGTGGGAAAGGTTTTGGATTTGATTTTGGCAGATGGTCCTCAGTTTGGTCTTCATCTTAATGTCGCTAAGACTGAGGTTTTTTGGCCTACTGAGGATCCTCGGAGTCGTCTTCCTGGTGTTTTCTCCCCTTCTATTGCTCGGCCTTTGCGTGGTGTCTCTGTGTTGGGTGGGCCTGTCAGTACTTGCCCTAGTTTTGGCAGTGAGCTTGTGGCGAAGAGAGTGACTAAGACCATCGAGCTTATGGATTTGGTTGCTAGGATTGCGGATCCGCAATGTGAGTTGCTTCTGCTTCGAGCTTGTACTGGTATTTCTAAGCTCTACTTTACCCTCTGTACTTGTTCCCCGGGGAGCTTTGGGTCTGTCCATCTTCGTTTTGATGCAGCGCTGCGTTCTAGCTTGGAACGTATTGTCACCGCGTCTGGGCCTGGTTTTGGGGATTGACAGTGGCGCCTTGCCACTTTCCCTTTTCATCTTGGTGGGCTCGGTGTTTATGCTGCCGGGGATGTTTTGCACTATGCTTTTTTGGCGTCCCGTTTGCAGTCTGCTGATTTGCAGGCTAAGCTTCTACGGCCTTCTGGTATTGTGGATGCTGGTCCTACTTTCGATGCTGCCTTGCGGGTGTTCTCTGAGACTACAGGTTCTGCCTTTTTATGTGATCCTAGTGAAATCGCTGCCCTTATGCTTATGAATAAACTGGCAGATATATATTTTGCGAGGATTGCTGCTACTGCGGAATCTGTTTTCTCTTTGACACCGCGTCAGCTTGTGTTATGGAAGTCTCAGCAGGGTACCCACGCCTCTGATTGGTTGCGTGCGGTCCCTATCTCTGGGTTGGGTCAGACTATGAACGGTAGGACTTACCGTAGTGTGCTTGGGTATCGACTGGGTATTCCGTTATTCGGGGTATCTAGGCCTTGTCCTGCCTGCTCCCGGGTTTTTGCTGAGGATATTTTTGGGGACCACGCGGTTTCTTGTACTGGTACTGTGGGGGTTAAGCATCGGCATAACCTCGTTCGTGACACTTTATTTGACATATGCTATAGGTCTAGTATTTCTACGGGCAAGGAGGTTGATATCGGTTTGGTTGACGGGCATGGCGGGTCCCTTCGTCCTGCGGATTTGCTACATTATTCCTGGGACAGAGGGCGTGATGTGTGTGTTGATTTGACAGGGTCTTCCCCCTTGACTCAGACTGGGATGTCTGATTTTGTGCCGGGACGGGTTGTCGCTGATGCTGCTCAGCGCAAATGTGCTAAGTATGGAGATTTATGCGCGGCTGCTGGCTATGGTTTCCTACCCTTCTCTTTCTCTTCGCTTGGAGAGCTGGGGTCGGGTGTTGTTGACTTGCTCAAGCGGATCCAGAAATTCTCGTTATCTCAGGATGCTGGGGCTCGGGTGGCCGCTTATATCTTTACTAGGCTTAGTTTTGCTATAGCTAAGGGGGTGGGGGCCCAGATTGTCTCTCGGCTACCCACCAACTTCATGTAAAC